>JAMWET010003340.1:0-57500 GCA_024036415.1 Prochilodus magdalenae | reverse complement strand
TGCAGTAGCAGCTGCGAGACAAAGGTCCTCTCTATGAAACTCTATGTAGTTGTATGTAGTTATGAGAGTGAGTGTCCATGTGCAGTTCCTTTAAGGCCTTAATTGAGTCCAGAGTCATTCGTTGTATCACACGCTTCCTCCATCTGCCCAGTCATTTCCTTAGATTCTAGTTCTGGCTGAAGGTTTTGAATTCAACAAAGCAGAAGCTCACATAATTAGCTGCACTGTAATGAAAACAAATTTAGTTCAACTTTAAAAAGTTAGCATTAATATTTTGAATTCATTTTTGAGCTATTTGAACGTTTCTGGGCATAAAACATCCTGATTTTTGAACGTATTATTTTCAATTCACTAGTGAATTTTTCAAAAATTAGTGAATTTAGTGAATTAAAAAATTTTTTTTTTTTAAATTCACTAAACGTTTTAAGTTAAAATACCTTTATAAGTTATTAAGTTTAAGTTATAATAAGTGTTTTTACAGCGTGCCTGTCCAAAATCAGCTGGATGCAATTTATAAATATCTGTAAATGGTTACGATGCAAACAGTCATTTAGAGTGGCTTGTGGTTCATTCTAGAGAAACTTAGTGTGAGAATTTCACAATTGTGCTCATTTAGGAACTAGACATCTGAAGGGAATAGGTTTCGAATTGAGTTGCTCATGAATACGCCTCAGATTACTGAGACACTGTTAGACACAAGACTTCGAGACCGACGTGTGCAGAACTAAAAACCAGGAATGGTTTATTCATAAACAGGCAATCACAGCAAGCAGCAGCACACAGCGAAAACAATGGGAGAAGCTAAATCAGAGTCAGGGACAGGCGGAGGTCAGAACCAGGTAGAACAAGCAGCGAGGGCGAACAAGTTTACAGGGAAGACCGAAGGGGGAAACCAAAGAGAGAAAGCAGAGGTACAAACCGTAGAGTCAGAGCACGAGCAAAAGGGATAAGGCGAAAGAGTAGTCAAAGAACGAAGGGAGTCGGAAACCAGAGTAAGACCATAGGGCGAAAGACCGCTCAGAATTGCTAACCGAGGTTTGGCAAAGCTTCGCAAAGTGTGAGTGTTTGTGAGTGGCTTAAATACAGGAAGTAATTAGATACAGCTGAAGTTAAAACTTGGCAGGTGTGATCTAGTTTCGCAGTGAACCCAGAAACAGTAGTTAGCCACATATTAGAGAAGACACCAACATGTGTCATAAGTATAATCAATTTCCAATAAATCAGATAACACCGAGTTTACATATTTCCAGAAATGTTCAACCAAGAGACATTTCCAAAACACGCCCAGGGCTGTTTTAGTGCATATATGGCAGTAATGGGAGCTTCATTTTAAATCTTCTATATGATGTAAGTTATGCTCTATGAATATCCCTGTAATGGATAACTTTGATGTGCTAGATTCTTTGATGTCCTATCCAGATCAAACCAAATAGTTCCCAGACCCTGTTTTTAGTTTTGACGTAAATATTTTGGCCTAAAGTTAGACACATGTAGGTCCACTGGCTGTTTTGGACCTTAAATAAAATGGCCATGTGCAAAGGTTTTGGCACCTGTGATCAAAGAACAGGGTTAGTTGATTTTCTAAAGGGAAGTAAGTGCACACACCCTCTACAGACAACACACTTCTGCACGTTTCAGTGCACAAACTTGGTTTATTAAAATAATAACCAAAAGTTGGCTCTATCCCCCATTTCCAATAAGTGCCAATGGAAATGTGTACATCTGTATATATCATAGTTTGTATTCATAACTTTATATTACTGCTATATAAAACTGTATATTAGTGTAAACAGAGATGTTGTGTTTAGTATTGTATATAGTTATTGTCTAATGTATATTGTTTGTATGTAAGTACTGTAAGGGACTACACACCTATTAGTCGATTCGATTCGATTCTGATTCCGTTTCCGATTCCGATTTCAATTTGATTTGATTTGATAAGATTCGATTCGATTCGATTCGATTCGATTCGATTCGACTCGACTCGACTCGATTCGATTCGATTCGATTTTGATTTGAAGTTCAATTCAGCCAATGAACTGTTCAGTAATATCTGCAAAATTCCCAGATCCAGATCCAGTCCACACTGGGGCGCCTGCATGGACCTGCTACACCATTTAAGGTGGAACGGGAAAACCTGAACAAGAAGCTGACAGAAAAGAAGCTGACTTCAGCTTCATTAAAAGGGACGAGGTGGCTGCACGTTCTGCTGGACAGGTGAGGCACAGTTAATAATAATATGCGGTTTCACTGAACCAGTAGGTCCATGTTGTTTTGTCCTCTTACCTCACATGGTGATCAGAACCGCTAAGTATTGCAGCAGCAATCGGAGCATCAACGTGCTAACCCACAACCTCAATGACGCTAGTTTATCTAGTTCACTTTCTGTGTCGTGGTTTGCTCCAATATTACATCACAGTGTTTGTCGTTTTGTCTTTGCTCACATGTTCAATGCACGTTCATGACTCTTCAGGTGGGGCTTCCAAAGGGCGGGGGTTATTTGTTTTGCTGTTGAGTTTAAATATCAACAAACATCCTCCAGAATTGCGAACTGCGTCATTCCATCAGCTCATTTAATTTTACTTATATAGAACGTACATTGCGGTAGCAGCTGGAATGAACACATACTGAAGAGTAATGCTAACATATTGGAGTGTAACCTTGACCAGTGTTGGGTTAAATCGGTGCTAATGAAAAGTGTTCAGGCGTGAGTCAGGTGTGATCAGGTATTTTCACAAACACAAAGGTTTCCGCTTATGCACTGAGTGGAAACACTCCTCTCAGCTGGGAGTATGAGTCAGGTGGGTATGACCTCATTGCTTTCTCTCAGCTATTAGGTCATTCCCTCTCTCTCCCTCGCTCACTCTCTCTCTCTCACTTTCCCTCTCTCTCTCTCTCTCTCTCTCTCTCTCTCACCTCATCAGATATGCTTCCCAAGTGACACACCATGGTGTTCCTGATCTTCGGATTCTCACAACGCTGTGTTATAATCATCCACACCCTCGAGAGAGCCCACCTCCATCGCAGCCTTGCAGCAGATCCAATAAGGTCCAATTTCTCTTCATTTGTTATTAGTTTAATGTCGATTTTATTATTGACAGAGCCGATATACTTTCAATATCTGCTGCTGTATAAAACTGGTAGAGCAGCAAGCTTCACCCAGCGTGAAGAATGATCTCATCTGCTCAAGTATCTGAAAGTAAGAGTATTGAGCAAGGAGGACACATACAGTACAAGGTCAAGTTAGAATGTTTGGGCACCTCTGGTCAAATGACATCGTTTGTTGATTTTATATAAGATATAATAAGATACAAATCCTCTACAGAGAGCATGCTGCTGCACATTGTAAAATGCATTTACTGTTTATTCGCTGATTTTAAAACACTGTGGAAAATTAATAGCATAAAATGTGGCCTGTGCAAAAGTAATGGCCCTTTGTTTGTTATGTTTGTTATATATATATATATGAAATTTCCACAAAGTATAAATAGCAGCTCATGTGATCAAATGAGTCATATATATATATATATTGTCGCTGTCCAAAGAAAATCTCCATTTTTTGTCGATTTCTACTTTTATGACTCATTTGATCACATGAGCTGCTGTTTATACTTTGTGGAAATTTCATGAAGAATGGATCAACAGAAAAGGCCCAAAGATGTCTGGTTCCATTGACTTTCATTCAAATGAAATGAGGTTTTTGGCCTTTTTGAAGATATCTGTTTTTCTGTGGACAGCGACGATATATATATATATATATATATATATATATATATATATATATATCTTCAAAATGGCAACTTTACAAGAGAGGCCAAAAACCTCATTTAATTTGAATGGAAGTCAATGGAACCAGACATCTTTCCAAGCACTTTTGGGCCTTTTCTGTTGGTCCATTCTTCATGAAATTTCCATATATGTATATATATTAAATCTAAAATATTTAAAGATTTTTAAGATAGCATATTATTTTCATCTTAGCATTAAAACTGAAAAATATGAATGATAATAAGAATACTTTAGGAGTTCAGTTTAAAGGACCAGTGTGTAGTCATTTAAACTGAAATTATTTTGAAATCATTTCATTTTCATTAGAATTTATTCAAATGCAGGCTCTGTACTGTGAAAGTAGATGCAAATGAACCCATCCACAGGAAGAGATTACAGTGTGTGGTTAAATATGTTACAGATGTGTGAATGTCGAATGCAGTAAGTGATTCTGAAACATGTCTCATAATACACTCGTCATCAGAAAATAGCTGCCTGCAGGAATGAAGCTTGGTGGGTAGGGTTACGTCCCACTATGTCGTGAGACATGCTAATGATTCACATTCCATGCTCAGTCACGCATGTGACGTGGGCAAGGACGGGTATCGCTGTACCTCACTGACCGGACAGCCACGATGGCAGACGCTCAGCAAGCTGTGTTGTCCTCCATCCTGTTAGTGCCAGCAACATTGGCAGATGCCTGCACCATGCAGGACTACAGGCACACAGACCGCTACGATGACTGTCCTTAACACCACGTCACTATCACCAAAGACTGCAATGGTGCCGTGCCAGACTTCATGACGAGTCCCGCTTTAGTCTTGGTGGAGACGACCAACGAGTCCGTGTGTGGAGGCACCGTGGTCAGCACCAAGATAAAGGACTTGTTGTCACGCATCACACGTGGTGGTCTGGTGTCATTCCACCTCCACCCCTACCGCACCATCTGCAGGAACTGTGTGAGGATATTCAAGCTGCATGGGATGCATTATCACAGGACACCATTAGGAACCTCTACAGCTCCATACCGAGACGTCTGGTGTGTTGTGTTAGCAAACATGGCGGACCAGCGCCATACTGAGAGACAGACTTCTGTATGTGTAGCTCAATATATATTCCCCATATCAGTCTAAATGTATCATCAGTTATTGATCCTGGTCATCTTTATCTTCCTTCCCAACAGCACCGCACTCCTACACCTCCTTCTGGGAGCAGCTATTCTTCTGATGATGAGTGTACATAAACTTTCTGTCAATTTATGTGGATGTTTTTTAATAATCCGGAATAAATCAGGGAATGCCAAGGCCAGCTAAACCCCAATGACCCCCTTTCCACTTCCTGGTCCTGGGGGGCTGGAGCAACAGGACGTTTACATTTAAACATACAGACTTTAAATCTACTTACAGTGTTGACACACTCACAGCTTTATCATGTCAGCACCAC
Source organism: Prochilodus magdalenae (assembly GCA_024036415.1). Lineage (NCBI taxonomy): Eukaryota > Metazoa > Chordata > Actinopteri > Characiformes > Prochilodontidae > Prochilodus > Prochilodus magdalenae. The sequence continues at coordinate 52,289 of JAMWET010003340.1, read as the reverse complement.
CTTCCCATTATGATCATCTCAGCCAGGAGTTCTGGATTAAATGTTGCCACTTTAGATTGGGTTATAGGGGCAGCAGCAACTGAGGGAAAACAGTTAGGATGGGAAAATGTTTCATTTCATTTGATCGGTCATGTTTTATGTCCACATATGCCAGTTAGTTATAGTAGTTTACAGGAATGACCCCCTGGAGTAACTCAGGGTCAAGTGCCTTGCCTGTGGCAATGTTCCCCAGGTGGGATTTTACCTCTGACCACCAAGCAGCAGTACTACTCCCCTTTGTATAGTGTTTATCTATTGAACACCAGCTGAACTACGTGGAACGAGGTCTGTTTTAACAAGAACATTGATTATATACGCATTATTATAAACACTAATGTACAAAATTATGGAATTTTGAAAATAGGATGTTCAAAATAAAGTGAGATCAGAACAGAATGTATGTAATGCATTTTATTAATGAACTCTGTTACGTAACAGCGTGATTAGACACCTGAGGATGCTACAGTCTTGTTATACGGCTCATATTAGCATGCTTTTGGAGGGTTTGACAGAGTTGGCGCAAATCAAATAACGAGTGAATAAAGATCAATTTTCTTTTAAAAAATACAGAATAGAAGAACAGTACTCTCCACAAAAACTGTTCATAAACTTCAAACTAATGTAGAAAACGTATATTAAAAATCAGTGGAATACAAACAGTGCACTTCTATTTGCAGAAAAGTCAAGTCAAGTAGTTCTTATTGTCATTTCCACCGTATACAGTGGTGTACAGTACACAGTGAAACGAAACAACGTTCCTCCAGGACCAAGGTGCTACATAAAACAATAAATACAATAAATACACAAGAAAATTTACAATATACGAAACAGCAAACAATACAGGGAGGGGGCAGTGCAGATAGCCCACTGGTAGTGGGAGCAGTGAAGTGCAGTGATGTCCATTTTTATAGATAAACATTGTTTTTAGCAGCAGTTATGTCCAAACAATGCCATATAACCAGTAGTGGGCAGTAGGGAAGGAAATGTAATTAGTTACTGTACTTGTGTAGTTTTTCCGTGTATTGTATTCCCATTCTGGACGACTTTGTACTGTAACTCCACCACATTTCAAACTCTGATGTCTCCCTGTTTACTCCACTAGATTATACGAAATGTGTCGTTCACTTCAGCTTATCTGCGAGTGACCACATAACATGTCCTACGGAAACAAGCTTATTCATGGAAATGTCCATATTCCACATTAAGGAGCACCTGGAGGAAGGCAGGTAAAGCAGGACGGGGTTAATGCAGCACTGACTGACAATCAGACATCAAAGCATCACTGGACTAATCAAACAGATGGTCCCTGAGTTTGTGAGTAAATAGACCTCATTATAGAAATACGTACACACGCACTCGTGACTGGCGAGCGTCTTTTTCTGAAAGTATAGAAACACTGTTTCCTGTTATAGTACATGTGTGTGGCTGGTTTATGTTTATGAACAGACCTACAGATGCAGCACAGTAATGGAGAAACTCTGAACCTGTTTCAAGTTTTTAAGATTTTATAGATTTAACTTAAACCTGTAACTCAAGTTTCAACTTAAACTGAAACTTAGTTTGTTTTGTAAAAAGTTATTTTATGGTTCTAGCTAATGGAACCTGTTCTCCCTCAGTGTTCTGTGCTGATGATGATTTGAATAGACGTCAGTGTCAGACTAATGAATGAGCTTCTATTAAAGACTGGTGGACTGAGAGACACTAGAGTCTCTTCACCTACACTGAGCTGATGAAGAGTCCTGTTCCAGAAATGATAATAGGACATTAGAGCCGTAATAAACCATGCTCCTGTTACTCTCCATACTTCAGTACATCTGAAGGTACATACTTTAGTACTGTTACTCTCCATACTTCAGTACATCTGAAGGTACATACTTCAGTACTGTTACTCTCCATACTTCAGTACATCTGAAGGTACATCCTTTAGTACTGTTACTCTCCATAATTCAGTACATCTGAAGGCACATACTTCAGTACTGTTACTCTCCATACTTCAGTACATCTGAAGGTGAATACTTTAGTACTGCTACTCTCCACACTTCAGTACATCTGAAGGTACATCCTTTAGTACTGTTACTCTCCATACTTCAGTACATCTGAAGGTACATACTTCAGTACTGTTACTCTCCATACTTCAGTACATCTGAAGTTGAATACTTTAGTACTGCTACTCTCCATACTTCAGTACATCTGAAGGTACATACTTTAGTACTGGTACTCTCTATACTTCAGTATATCTGAAGGTAAATACTTTAGTACTGTTACTCTCCATACTTCAGTACATCTGAAGGTGAATACTTTAGTACTGCTACTCTCCATACTTCAGTACATCTGAAGGTACATACTTTAGTACTGGTACTCTCCATACTTCAGTACATCTGAAGGTACATACTTTAGTACTGGTACTCTCCATACTTCAGTATATCTGAAGGTAAATACTTTAGTACTGTTACTCTCCATACTTCAGCACATCTGAAGGTAAATACTTTAGTACTGTTACTCTCCATACTTCAGTACATCTGAAGGTACATCCTTTAGTACTGTTACTCTCCATACTTCAGTACATCTGAAGGTACATACTTTAGTACTGTTACTCTCCATACTTCAGTACATCTGAAGATACATACTTCAGTACTGGTACTCCAGTGGAGGACTAAAGGGAGGAGTTTCTACTGTTACTGGAGGAGTATTATACCATGGGTGTCCCTACTTTAACTCAAGTACATGGTTAGTGCACTTCATCCACCGCTGCTTATAACATAGAGGGTGAGAATATCTTGGATATGGTCGCTGTCCAAAGGAAAACAAGTGCAAAACCTTTGTTTAATTTTAATGTAAGTCAATGGAACCAGACTTGTTCCCAAGCAGTTCCCATTTCCCCCAGTTGAATCTTTCTGTTCTGATCTTACACTGTTTAAACAACTGAACACAATTCTGTAATTTTGTTCATTAATGTTCTTAGACAGAGGAGATATCATTCCATGCAGTTCAGCTGGTGCTTTAATATACATAAACACAATAACTTTAACAAAAAGACTTTGCTAAAATCGAAATAAATTAAAATCACACTGGAATAAGAGTATTTATACCTTACCTTAATGATCTTCAATTTATTATGATAAGTGATGAAATGTTACTGTTCCCGCTACCACAACAGTCCTAACACTACCCCAGTTTTATCAGATGTGTCAGCAGAGAGTCTTTCTGAGTGGAACTTTAAAACACTAGCCTGTACATGACGAACAGTCGTTCAGTGGTACACACATAAACTTATTAAAAATAAGCTACTAAATTCCAAAACGATGTATGTTTTGGTAGTGACGGGTCATAAATACAGGGGCGTGGCTAAAATAAGGTTCCTTTGAACCAGTGCTGCATCTAGAGGTGTTGGAAACCGGCATCTGTCACTTTCAAACTTGTGAACTGAACTCAAACGGCCCAACGTTTAACTTGCAGAGAGTGTGAAAAAGTCTCCCTGGTGCATTTCTATTACATATATGAGCTTTTGATTATATATTAACATAAATAAAATTATAAGTATTATAAGTATTATTACCAGTTGTCCGGCTAGCTCAGTCGGTAGAGCATGAGACTCTTAATTATAATAATTTGTTCCATCTTCTGTTGCTTGCAAACTGTTTGTGGTTGGTGTAGCTCAGCGGATAATACCACTACCCACCAGGGAGCCACCAGCACAGGTAGGAGACTGGGGTTTGAATCCCAGTCTGCATGGCTATGCTACACCAATAAGAGTCCTTGGGCAAGACTCCTAACACTGCACTGGCCTACCTGTAATATAGATACCCATGTAAGTCGCTCTGGAAAAGAGCGTCAGCTAAATGCCGTAAATGTAAATGTACCACAAGTGCATCTTTAGGGGTCTAGGGTTTTGGGACAGACACCTCTCAATAGACGTCACCCTGTAAATTACACAGAGACACATTTCTTTAAAAGGGTAAAAGGGCTGCTGCCTGTTAGATGCTGCTTATATGGACTTAGTGTAATACATAAAATCGAAATAAATTTAAATCACACTGGAATAAAAGTACTTTCTTATTAATATAATATGAATTTATGACTTTATTATTAAATTATTAAAGAGAAAATCATTGAAAATGTGATTTATTGTATGATTTTTTTTTATTGCTAAGATCAATATTGGCCTCTGATGGAGTTCTCAGTATTTTATATGGTAATAATGTTCTGGTTCTAGCACTCAGATTGATTCGGAACAGGCACATATGGTTTAACTCAGTGCAAGTGAACTTTACGATGGGAATTAGTTTTTGATCTCATGCTCTTTGCACAACCTCTGTTTTAGTCATTTTTTAAAATCGCTGGTTACGTATTTATGTGTGCCTCATTAGCGAAGGAAGAACTCCATTGTAGAGTGGGACCACCTGTTCCACTGTGCATATGACTAAACACTTCTGAATCTCGAATTCCACCAGTGTCTGTATAGTGCAGAGTGGTATGAGGTGAAGTGGAGACTGTCTACAACATGGGTGTAGCTATTTTAATGTTATGGCTGATCGGTGTATACCATATAGATGGTTGTATCTAACTGGTTCAAAGTCAGAGCTGAAACACCTTTTTAACTGACTAGGGCTAAAACCCTTTTGGTAGTGATGGGTCATAATGGTTCCCAGAGATTATCTCCACAGAGATTAGCTTAACAGCTCTAAAATACAGGGGCGTGGCTAAAATAAGGTTCCTTTGAACCAGTGCTGAATCTAGAGGTGTTGGAAACCGCCGTCCGTCACTTTCAAACTTGTGAACTTGTAAAACGGCCCAACCTTTAACTTGCAGTGAGTGTGAAAAAGTGTTCACACATACAGGGGTTGGACAATGAAACTGAAACACCTGTCATTTTAGTGTGGGAGGTCTCATGGCTAAATTGGACCAGCCTGGTGGCCAATCTTCATTAATTGCACATTGCACCAGTAAGAGCAGAGTGTGAAGGTTCAGTTAGCAGGTAAGAGCACAGTTCTGCTCAAAATACTGCAATGCACACAACATTATGGGTGACATACCAGAGTTCAAAAGAGGACAAACTGTTGGTGCACGTCTTGCTGGCGCATCTGTGACCAAGACAGCAAGTCTTTGTGATGTATCAAGAGCCACGGTATCCAGGGTAATGTCAGCATACCACCAAGAAGGACGAACCTCCACCAGCATCACGTAGTGACCTGGCCACTATCCTGCAAGAAGAATGGCTTAAACTCCAGTATATGTCATTCCCAAGACCAACTGACGCTGTATTGGCCGCAAAAGGAGGCTCTACACCATACTAATAAATGACTGTGGTCTAAAACCAGGTGTTTCAGTTTCATTGTCCAACCCCTGTAATAAATATATATTAGCTTTTGATTATATTTATATATTTACATAAATAAAATTCTTAGTATTATTATCCCAAGTGCATCTTCAGGGGTCTAGGGTTTCAGGACAGACACCTCTCAATAGACGTCACCCTGTAAATTATGATTTTGTATATGCGTTGCTTATTTCTATTCTAATGATTTTCTTTAAGTAGATTATTATTTACATTTTAACACCCTTTTTATAGAATCCTTTTTTTCTGATGACTATTTTCTCACTGCCTGACTGTAGTTGGAACTAATCCAGTAAAATGGTCCATATATAACTAGTTTATCCATGAAGATGAGCATGTCTACCAGCAAAGCCTCTACTCTGAAAGCTTGGGTAAATATGAGCTGTGGGTTGTTCAGCATGGACGTACACTGGCTCCATGTCTATGTTTAATGGTGGGCACTTATTCTGACCAAAAACAGCATGATACTTCCACTGGGGGGCGCTATTAGCCTTAGTATGACTTCCACCTGCCCTGTCTCAAAGTTACAGCCATGTTCATCCGTGTGTTCTAAAGCGGACGAACGGTAACAGGCCCTTTACTACAGTTAAGTTTATATACAGGAAAACTTTATTAAAACTGAACCCTGTATTCTTTATATCAGCCGCTCAGTCCAAACGTCCAGTACTACTGTAGCTCTGTAGAAGCAGGTACATCACTGTACTCATCACAGAACGCAGTCTTTTTAAAGGTTGATTGAACAGAACCTCAAAAACAAACATGGCAGCTGGTGAGCTTGATGCTCACCCACTCCAAGACCAAAAGAAGCGAAAATTTCTAGAAATATATTTACTAATTAATATATTTACACACACACACACACACACACACACACACACACACACACACACACACACACACACACACATATATGTATATATAGTTACAGTTATAGTTAACAATAGTTACTGCTCGCTGAATGTCTGCAATTGTGGCTGTTGGTTTAGTCAGGTACAGACATAAGAACCATCCTAGTATAGTGTACAGTATACACTCATCCTCAGAAGAAAAAAACATTGCATCCAGAAGCAACCAACCGACAAGGATGAAACTGGATGTGTGCCAAATTTTATTCCTGTCGGTTGACTCCTTCTGGGTGCAACTATTTTTTGGAGGATGAGTGTATACTGTACACTGTACTGTACTGGGAGTTATAGAAAGATGTTTCAAAGTCGGTCTGACAAGCTTCCAGTATGGGTTACACATTGCTGATATCAAATATCTTCATTATTCAGCATCACTGAATGTGCGCTCATGACCACATTTCCCCTACCATGTGTACTGATGTCTTTCTATAGATCTAAACGCAGAGGTCACTGTTCGTGTTGAGGCACTAGCCAGTAACCTGGTTACCGAAGTCCTTTCAGAGTCAGCCTGGCCTGCTCAGGAGTTTCAGACATGTAGAGCATAGCTAGATATCCATTTCCTACACTTCTACCCTTTCTCTACGTTCCTCTACACATGTGTAGGTGTTTCCACCAGTTTGTCCACCATCTGTACATGGAGACTGATAAAGCCAACATGAGCCAACATTCGTGTGTGTGCCGTGTTCATTTATGGGTCATCTTTCTACCTTGCTGGTGGCATTTGAGTCTCTGCCAAGAGACCACCCAACAGAGTCTATCTGATCTCAGTTACTACAAAATAGGAACAGCTGTACTGTACAACTTGCTCATGCTCTAATATCATCTCACAGGATGTGAATTTCCAATACCCTTAAATACCAGGCAGCACTTCAGTGATATGAAATGTTCACATGCCTAGTCAGTCTTAGGTTTCACCTGTGGGAAGAAACAAAAGACCACGTTCTGTTCAGTAAACTAGTGAACCGAGGCGCCCCCTGGTGGATGAAATGTACAGTGCAATACAATGCAGTAAAGCAGGGGCTGTGGTTTGTGTATGATGTGCTGGTAGATGCAAATAGGATGTGTGTTAAATTTTTATTAATGGCTGATTAGTCCAGTAAAACAAGTACAGGTAGAAACTACAGACCCACCACCTTGCTATGCACCAGGTGCAGGCAGCTTAGTCATTGTACAGTTTGTAATGGACATCTACCTTCGTCGTTAGTCGGTATCAGTGACCGTAGAAATTATTTACATGCAGGCTGTGTGTGAAATAACCCCCTGGTATCTGTGAGGGTGGGGGTCCCATGTTGGGTTGCTGATCTAGCACTGGCTGGTTGTTCGCTTGCCATGGCAGCACTGTTGCTACATTCAGTGGCACGATGGTAGAAGCTGGTGGAAGAGATGCACTGAGTCCTTACCTGTCTTCTGGCTTTAGGTTGAGAAATGAGTAAGCATTAATTTTTTTTTTTTTATCATTCAAGTTTATTTTTTTAGATTTACAGTCATGCTAGAGCAAACCCGGGTATAGTTACAGTTGCTAGACTTTGACGGACCAGCTGGGTGAACCAGTTTTACAGTGCCACCAGTTAGTTAAGATCAGTTAATCGTGGGCGTTACACTACAATAGGTTTATTAATGTGCACTCCATGACATCTGAGACATTCTGAGCTTAATTAGTTCATCAGGTGGTCCCAGACCACCACTTGTATTTCGTACCTTGCATGTGGAGATGGTCCAGTGGTTGTTTTTCTACAAGTGGAAACAAGTATTCACTCCTCTGTTTTAGTACTTAGTGTACTTTTAGTGAATATACCCCCCTCATATTTACACATGTGATATGCTTTGAGTACGATGGTAGTAAGAATGAATTCATAAGCACAATTATTCACAGTACATTGCCCCATTATTGGAATCCCTCTCTTGGACTCACAATTTCCAAAGAGATTCAAATCAGGACTTGCTGATTTGTCTAGATTACAAATGACCCTGATACTTTGTGTGGTTTTCTTTTCTTTTTTTTTATTTAAAAGATTGACCATCGAATTTGATTGATTAATTTAAAGGGATATAGATTTTATGTAAGGAAATATTTTGATGACGAGAATGTCTAACTCATTTTAGCCCGAACTGGCAGGAGCCCACTGAATTTCATAATCGGGGCAAAGTTCATGCTTCCTCAGGCACTGTTTATTATGCATTATGAGAGAGGAAGCAATGTCTCATTAACTGCCCAGTTGAGCAGTCGGACGATCACATATACTTCTGACGGACATTGGAGTTGCTTGTCTCAGAGTTTGAGCAATTTCTCAAAGTCGCACCCAAAACCACAAACAGTCACAGTCAAGTTCTGCTCCTACACAGCTGCGCACACATACACAGAGCCAACATCTGTAGTATGTAATGGTCACTTTAAGTGCCTGTATTAGGCACATGCGCATTACACAGTAAGAGAGACCTATGCACGCCAGGTGGTTGCGCCAGGTTGTGGCCTGTATGTTCTGCTGCACTGCTGTTATCCTGGATTGTGATGAATGAGGTGTGGGTGCTCCCCCTGCCCAATAAATGGTCCCCAATACACTGCAATGGCTGTCTCCTGCGTGGATTTCTCTACGGAGGTTGGGGCAAGTAGCTAACCACCTGTTGCATCTCTCTTCCCGGGAGCATTCGCCCCGCTACAACCCAATTCTTCACAAGTACCAGCGCCTGTATATGCAGACTGTACTACAGTGATGTTTATATTGTCTCTGTAATTGGGCTGGTTTTCAGTTTCAGTGCAGGGTAGTAAAGTTGATATGTCATCAAATGATGACATATGATGCACTTTTGGTCGCAGGAGTGTTGCAGGGTAGCTGAGTGCCGATTGAAATAAAACTAAAGAAAACTGGAAGTGAAAATGCCAGGTGGTTTATTGTGGCCAACTTTTCAAGTGCAGTGGAATCAAAACCCCCCAAAAATAATCAAATAGGGAAAAACCCAGAAACTAAAAGAAAAGAATTAAAAAATTAAAATTAAAAATTAACTAAACAAGTGGATACAAATATATCCAATGGGTTCTCTCTTTTAAAAACCGATGCACCCCCCAAGCCAGTCCCCCCAAAATGGCTGCGGTCTGCTATTTGAATAGCCATTAAGCTGTTGGATTAGCCCAACTACAGGTAAGTTACAGGTAAGTTTAAAACTGGAAGCATTCACCCTTAACCTGTCCAAAGAAGCCATATAACCTGCCCCCCACCCCTGTTTAGCATGGGAAATGGAACAATCCAATTGTGATCCAACCCCCAGACTACATATCCCAACAGAACTCGGGGCTCGGGTCCTCCGACTTATGGTCGCTGCCGGCATGCTGTAACAAACAGGTAAGACAAACTCCTTGTACAGTGTGAGTATCCATAAATAAAATTCTCTCTCCCCATGGAAGAGACGAGAGCTCCGTTACAAGGAGCCACTTATGTGGCCTATGTGGTGCACCAGGTAGGGAGTCAGAGATTCAGCCAGTGTTGTTGCTCAGCACTGGGACGCACAGTGTGGTGTTTTGAATGAAACATGGTTATTACTCAGAGCTGAGGTTTCGGTATGGGCTGTGGTTTCCCCAGCCGTGTTATCATCTATGTTGCGTTATGTCAGTCGGATACAGTCTTTTTGTACAGTGTGAGTATATAAATCGCATGTTTCTCCGTACACGGTGGGCAGTTTCAAAAGCTGTGAAAGTAAAGACCAAAGGGCACTCTAAGGAAATTTGAATAAGAATGCCTGGCCTAAGTACAGACTGCATAAGGACTGGAAAGAGCTTTCACAACTGGTGAAAGTTCACCTTTTCTGGGTACTGATCCCCCTTAATTCAAATAATCTGAAAAGCACTGCCTAGGCCATTCCTCATAACTACCCCATTAACGAGTTTAGTGGATGAGGCTGGCGTGAAGGTGCATCAGTCAACAGTATCAAGAGTTCTACATAAAACTGGCCTCTGTGATGGGTGGCTACAAAAAAGCCACTACTGGAAAAGAAACATTTGGACCAAGCCAACATTTTTTTGCCTGACAATTTCACATTGGTGACGTATGGGAGTCCAGATCTCAGTCCAATCAACAATGAGCTACGCTATTTGAAAATTGCAGTACACAAGCGGCATCTAGCCAACCTAAAAATCTGTGTCTACGTTTGCTCTAAACGGTTGTTAGTGGTAAAGTTGCTATCTTGCTGTATGAACAACATTCTCTTGACATTCAGTGCTTGGACGGATGTCTGGACATTTTGGCCTTCACTGGTATCATTCAGAGTTTACTCTTCATCAGTGACGGCAAACCGTTTAGACCTAGCAAAGCAGGCCTGAACTATGATACTACCACCACCATGTTTCACAGATGGGAGAAGGTTTTTGTTCTAGAATGCAGTTTTTTATTTTCTTTTTTTCTTTTTTCTTTTCATTTAAGCTATAAAAGTTCTATTTCGGTCTTCTCCACCTACATAACATTTTCCCACCAGCCTTCTGGCTTGTCCACATGATCTTTAGAAAACAACAGATAAGCAGTAATCTTAGGAGAGCAGTGGCTTTCACTCTGCAACATCCCTGTCATACATACTATTGTTGTTCAGTGTATCCCTGGTGGTGCACTCATGAACATTAACATTGGACAGTGTGAGAAAGGACTTGCTTAGATGTTACCCTGTGCACTATAACATGTCTTGCTCTTGGGGTGATCTAACTCCTGTAATAATGGTGTTGAATTTCTACTATTGGAAAACAGCCTGTTCGACTGTGAATTGGTGGACTGCCTGGCTGTGAATTGGAGTTGAGAAGGTTTTATACCACTTCTTACGAGGTCCTCAGAAATCTCCTTTGTTTGTGCCATGATACACTTCCACAAACGTGTGTTATGACAGTCTGACGTCGATAGATCCCAGTGCTTTTGAATTCATTTACATTTACGGCATATAGCTGACGCTCTTATCCAGAGCGACTTACAAGGTTAATCATATTACAGGTAGGCCAATGCAGTGTTAGGAGTCTTGCCCAGGGACTCTTACTGGTGTAGCACTGCATAGTTATCCAGACCAGGAATCAAACCCCAGTCTCCCACATGTGTTGGTGGCTCCCTGGTGGGTAGTGGTGTTATCCACTGAGCTACACTGAATACAATATGGCGGCCACTTGCACCTGATTGTAATCCCATTGGTAGAAATAAATACAATAAATAAATGACTAAATCTAATATTGTTGTCTAATTTGTTTAATTGGCTTCTGGAAAGCTATGTATGTTTAAAGTGGATATGTCCAATAATGTTAATTCAAGAACGTAAGTGTCTGAATTCTTGTTTGACCTCTACTGTGGATGACCTTTGGGAGTTATAGTAGGGTAGAGTTGGTCATTCGATTGTACTTCACAGTCACATGACAAACATCAGACCTTGTGTCCTTGTTATGTATTATTGTGTGCTCCATACAATGATAAATACACGGTTTTGGTTTACATTGATCGTGAACCCTCCTTTTGAACTCCAACTGAGCTCAGTGGGTAACACCACTACTCAGGGTGCCACCTCTACGTGTGGGAGACTGGGGTTCGAATCCCAGTCTGGGTGACTATGCTAAGCTACACCAATAAGAGTCCTTGGGCAAGACTCCTAACACTACGTTGGCCTACCTGTAATCGTTAACCTTGTAAGTCGCTCTGGATAAGAGCGTCAGCTAAATGCCATAAATGTAAATGTAAATGTAAACCACCCTTTGAACTTTCACCTTTCTTACTTCATTCATCTACTTTATGGAATGTGGTCAGTGATATCATCTACTGTATATACCGTATGTATTGTGTAGAAGCAAAAACCTTTCGGCATAACTCGCTGCACCGCAGATAACTTGTTTTCCCAACTAGAAGAGAAAGAAGAGATGCTTAGCATTTTCTGGCTGTATCTTGATGAGACTTTATGTGAATGCCTGTAGTGCCTCAGAACTGACTACCATATCTGGTGTGTCCACATTCGAAGAAGGAGGGAAAAGAAAAGAAGGAATGTAAAGGAAAGAAAGGCAGAGAACAAAAAGCGTCATTTAGTTACTGTGTGTTTCCCATTCGTTCCACAGACATGGAGAGTAAGGAATCTTAACTACAGTTAATAACTACAGTTATTAAAACCATCAGGTTACATAAAAACATGAGGGTGAACAGTGACACTGGCGTGGTATTGGTGGTGTGTTGGTGTGTGTTGTGCTGGTGTGAGTGGATCAGACACAGCAGTGCTGCTGGGCACCTCAGTGTCACTGCTGGACCGAGAATCGTCCACCAACCCAAACTATCCAGCCAACAGAGGGCAGCGTCCTGTGATCACTGATGAAGGACTAGTGGATGACCAACACCAACTGGATCAGGCAGAGCTATTGCCTTTGACAAGTCGTCATAGGCACCGTGGTGCAGTAGGTAGACGTGTGGTAACTCAAGCAGTGGATGTAGAGCATCTGTAGTGGCCTTGCTACAGCTTTAGGTCCAGCATTCATCACATTAGTAGGTCAGCGCTACACAGGGCTGCATTATGGCGGCCGCAACCTGCAATAACCATGAGCTACCCAAGGACTGAACCTTGTGGAACACCTTGAGTGAATCAGAGGTAAACTGACTATAGCTAGAGAGTAATGACCTGTAAGGTGCGAAGCAGGTCAGAGCACAGTCAGCAATGCCCTGCTCATGTAGCCTCTACAGAATGGCTGAATGACACACACACGCACATATATTCAAAACTGTACCTTTATTCTGTAATATAAGGAGCATCTGTAGACGCAAGATGGCTATAAAGGCCAGTAGGTTCGGTACTGTGGAACAAACAGAATCCTGGCTGGAAAATGTTAGTAGAAGAGAGCAGAAAAAAGGACGGCGAGCATGTGGCGGTCTAAAGAATGAAGTCATATGGAACAAAATTGGTGTTTTTTATGGCTGTTATTTGTTTCATTTTTTAATTATTTTTTTTTTAAATTAGTAACACATATCCATAAAACAATAAAATATTCAACAGTAATATATTTTTATCTATCTATCTGTCTATCTATCTGTCTATCTGTCTATCTATCTGTCTATCTATCTATCTGTCTATCTATCTGTCCATCTGTCTATCTATCTGTCTATCTATCTGTCTATCTATCTGTCTATCTGTCTATCTATCTATCTATCTATCTATCTATCTGTCTATCTATCTGTCTATCTGTCTATCTATCTGTCTATCTATCTATCTATCTGTCTATCTATCTATCTGTCTGTCTATCTGTCTATCTATCTATCTATCTATCTATCTATCTATCTATCTATCTATCTATCTATCTATCTATCTATCTATCTGTATGTCTATCTATCTGTCTATCTGTCTATCTATCTATCTGTCTATCTATCTATCTATCTATCTGTCTATCTATCTGTCTATCTATCTGTCTATCTATCTATCTATCTATCTATCTATCTATCTATCTATCTATCTATCTATCTATCTATCTATCTGTATGTCTATCTGTATGTCTATCTATCTATCTGTATATCTATCTATCTGTATACCTGTATATCTATCTATCTATCTATCTATCTATCTATCTATCTATCTATCTATCTATCTATCTATCTATCTGTATGTATGTCTATCTATCTGTCTATCTGTCTATCTATCTGTCTATCTATCTGTATGTCTATCTATCTATCTATCTATCTATCTATCTATCTATCTATCTATCTATCTATCTATCTATCTATCTATCTATCTATCTATCTGTATGTCTATCTATCTATCTGTATATCTATCTATCTGTATACCTGTATATCTATCTATCTATCTATCTATCTATCTATCTATCTATCTATCTATCTATCTATCTATCTATATATGTGTGTGTGTGTAAATGTATGTAAATATATATATATATGTTTTTGTGAGGTTTTAGATTAAGCTGAAGAAAAACCATGTTGGACACAATTTACAAGTAAACCGAAAAAATGAAAAGAGGCATTATGCAAAACAAGATGAACAAAAATAAGAATTATTATAGTCTGTTATCTGATGTTATTTTTATTTGTATTTTACAGGTCAAAGTTATTAAATTTTTTTTTAAAATGCAAAGAAATTAAAATGAAGGGTTATTGGTATTGGCCACAACTAGATACATCAATCAAGTATCAGTATAGTAGTTAATAAGTATCACAATATTGGTGCATCCCTATTCACTTCACAGGCACAGACGTAGTACTCCATTTCACAGGTAAATCATTTAAGCATGCCACATACATGTCCATAAATCTTACTGCACCACCAACATTAAAATCCTACATCATATCTACATCTGCACGTGCAGTTGCCTTCGTCATACCTAACAATCCTGCCATTCCTCATGCATATTCCTCGGACGTTCATCTGGCCCTGCTCTGCGTCATGATGATGTTGGGTTATTGTTCCTTTTGGTGGTACACCAATGGACATCTGAGAGAATGGGTTGACCAGCGCGTTGTGAGAACCTGCGGGATGCGCTGTGGGAATCACAGCTCCTGGTTGGTGGACGGGGCTACTGTTGCTGTGTACTGAGGTTTGATAGTTTATATGAGTTGGTGTCGGGCAAAAACGTCCTGAAAATCTGGAATCCGCTTGTGCCATCCAACCAGGTCCTGCCCATGGTGGCACCGCAGAAACACCAGCTTGCCGGATTTCAGTAATCACCTCATTCATGGAGGGTCTCTCAGAGGGATGGCTTTCTAGCATTTTCAATACAATGCTGCAGTAAGAGCTGCCTGCCAGAGACTGTCTGATATGGATGGGTTCCAGTCTGGCCCTTGCAATGAGGTCGGCGATGATTTTGCCCATTGCCCAGACGTCTGAGCGCTTGTCCCGAACTCCATTTGCTAGCAGGATCTCAGGCGCAGAGTAGGCCCTATTCCCCTCGTTCTGGGCAGAGGTTATGCCATTTAGAAAGAATTTGGCGAGGCCCATATCGATGATCACGGCACGATAGCTTCCATGCTCGACCTAATGGAATGAAGAGGAACAGGGCATGTTTATCACTAAGCGGAGATATGGAATGAGGGTGGGTAGGATGTTGGTAGGTGGGTTGTGTGTGCGGGGAATGGGTTGTTGTTGGTAGGATGGGTTGTTGGTGGGTGGGATGGCTTGTGGGGATGGGTTGTTGTGGGGTGGTTAGGGTTTGCTTGTGGGTGGGGGGTCTCCTTGTTGGGTTATGTGTGGAAGGTAATGGGTTGTTGGTGGATGGGATGGCTTGTGGGGATGGCTTGTTGGGATCGGTTGTGGGGGTGGGTTGTTGCGGGGTGGTTGGGGTTCACTTGTGGGTGGGTTGTATGTGGAGGGTAATGGGTTGTTGTTTGTGGGATGGGTTGTGAGGATGGGTTGTTGTGGGGTGGTTGGGGTTTGCTTGTGGGTGGACGGGTTGTGTGTGGAGGGTAATGGGTTGTTGTTTGTGGGATGGGTTGTGAGGATGGGTTGTTGTGGTGTGGTTGGGTTTGCTTGTGGGTGGGTTATGTGTGGAGGGCAATGGGTTGTTGGTGGGATGGGTTGTTGGTGGGTGGGATGGGTTGTGGGTATGGGTTGAGGGGGTGGGTTGTTGCAGTGTGATTGGGGTTCCCTTGTGAGTGGGCTGTATGCATAGGTTAATGGGTTGTTGTTGGTGGGATGGGTTGTTGGTGGGTGGGATAGCTTGTGGGTATGGGTTGTTGCAGGGTGGTTGGGGTTTGCTTGTGGGTGGGGGTCGGTTGTGTGGCGGTGGGTTGTGGGTGGGTAGGATGGGTTGTGGATGGGTGGGTTGTATGTGTAGGGTAAAGGGTTGTTGTTGGTGGGTGAGATGACTTGTGGGAATGTGTTGTGGGGTGGTTGGGATTCGCTTGTGGGTGGGTTGTATGTGGAGGGTAATGGGTTGTTGTTGGTGGGATGGGTTGTTGGTGGGTGGGATGGCTTGTGGGTATGGGTTGTTGCGGGGTGGTTGGGGTTTGCTTGTGGGTGGCGGGTGGGTTGTGGGTGGGTAGGATGGGTGGGTTGTTGTGTGGAGGGTAATAGGTTGTTGTTGGTGGGTGAGATGACTTGTGGGAATGTGTTGTGGGGGTGGGTTGTTGCGGGGTGGTTGGGATTCGCTTGTGGGTGGGTTGTATGTGGAGGGTAATGGGTTGTTGTTGGTAGGATAGGTTGTTGGTGGGTGGGATGGCTTGTGGGTATGGGTTGTTGCAGGGGGGTTGGGGTTTGCTTGTTGGTGGGCGGTGGGTTGTCAGGTGGTGGGGGGGTTTCCAGCCTTCTTGCTATATCCAGATGCCCATCCAGAACTCCAGCCCAAGTTCTCACCCTCCCTCAATCACTCTTTCCTCATACTACCACCGGTGTTGAAGGCATGGTCTGAACTCGCACAATCCCCCTTCCAAGCAAATGATTTAAACCTCATGGAAAAGACTGTTGAAACTGGTTTTCCGGCTTTCGCTAACTGTACGGCACTCTCACCATGATGTTGTCAGGTTTGAGGTCCTGGTGGACGATGTCTTTGCTGTGTAGGTAGGCCAAGCCTTCACACATACCGTTGATGATAGTGGCCTTTACCTTAGGGGTCAACTGTAGAAAGAGTTCAGTGGTAGTTTTGACAGGACAGAGATGTCACTTTTTAATCAGATGTAAAAGCGTTACTGTTCTGTATTAAGCATATGGGCTCACCTGAATTTTAGACCTCCATGCCTTAAATATGGTTGTCTCTAGTTCTTCTCCAAAGATGAACTCCAAGGGAATGTTCCACCTGTCATCCTTTAGCCACGGGTCTCCAAGCAGCTTTACCACGTTGTCGTGACTTGTGATGCTGCAAATTGCAACTTAATTACTGAAGTGTGCCTCAAATAGATCGACCATAGCAACGAAACGTGCACTATGTGTGTGTGACGTCAGTATTTCACTTATCTACAATTATTATTCTTTCAAAAGAACGGAATACATAACAGAATGCAGAATTAATCGATATCGCCTCCCCCTCTCCTGCTGAAGCTTTCCAGCCTTACTACTTTTTAAACTAGGCACAATGCAAGTCAGCCAATCAGAACAAATATAAATAAAGGTTTACAATGGCAATGTAAAAATGAAAGATTGTTGTTATTGTTATATGAGACCATATAAGGATGGGCCTTAGGAAAAAAAATGCAATACAAGAATAATAAATGATATGGCCCTTGTATGTAATATATACTCATCATCAAAAGAATAGCTGCACCCAGAAAGAGGGGTGGGACTGCAGGGCTGTTGGGAAGGAGGATAAAGGTGACCAGGATCAATAAATTATGATACATTTAGACTGATATGATCAATATTTATTGAGCTACACATACAGAAGTCTGTCTCTCAGTATGGCGTAGGCCAGACGTCTCGGTATGGAGCTGTAGAGGTTCCTAATGGTGTCCTGTGATAATCCATCCCATGCAGCTTGAACATCCTCACACAGTTCCTGCAGATGGTAGGGGTGCGGTAGGCGTGGAGTGACACCGGGCCTTCCTGGAGCGTGGCGCACACCGTTCATCTTGGTGCTGACCACGGTACCCCCACACATGCATTGGTTGGTCGTCTCCACCAAGACCAAAGCTGGACTCGTCACTGAAGATGACCTGCTGCCGTTCTAGGTCACTCCATGACAGTCTGGCACGACACCATTGCAGTCTTTGGTGACGGTGACGTGGTGTTAAGGACAGTCGTCATGACGATCTGTGTGCTTGTAGTCCTGTGTCAAGCCGCCGTCTTCCAATGGTACTGGCACTAACAGGATGACTCATGGAGCGCCACTGCTCGCTGAGCGTCTGCAGTTGTGGATGTTGGGTCAGTCAGGTACAGAGATAAGGCCCGCCCTCACGTACGTCACATGTGCGGCCGAGTGTGAAACTCGAATCATTCTCATGTCTTACAATGTCAAACCTCCCCACCAAGTTTCATTCCTGTCGGTTGATTCCTTCTGGGTGCAGCTCTTTGTACAGCTATTCTTAAAGCATATTGAGACGTCCTGTGATGAAGCTTCTATATATCGTCATATTACCCGGTCCCGATGTGTAGTTCTGAGAGTGTCTGTACTGAGATTGTGGAATCAGGATTGTGGGTTGTACTCACTAATATATTCTACATTCTCTATCCAGCTGCTTCTTGGAGATCATGTTCATGGGCACTTTCTTCACTGCTGCCCATGTGCCTTTGTACTCCTCCTTATACACCTTTCCAAAACAGCCTTCTGCCAGAGTCCTTATAGAGGAGTCCATCTGGTGTTCAAACAAACATTAGAAAATCTAATTATATTCCTTTTCATTATTACTTTCATTATTATAGATATCTATCTATAGAAGTTAACTGATCAAGTGCAGCCAGTCTGTTTTAATGTTGATAGAAATTAAT
The DNA here is from genome assembly GCA_024036415.1 of Prochilodus magdalenae. NCBI lineage: Eukaryota > Metazoa > Chordata > Actinopteri > Characiformes > Prochilodontidae > Prochilodus > Prochilodus magdalenae. Next base: position 33,662 of record JAMWET010003340.1, on the reverse strand, counting down.
TAAGCTCTGTTTAGAATTTACAACAGCATATTCCTCTGAATGATATGGGCTATGCACTATTTCATCTTTAAAAGCCTAATTACTTGGTTTAACATGTAAGCTTGAAATTCTTGCCAGTAGCGTATTTGGTGTTGGTATATATATATATGTATATATATACATATATATATATATATATATATATATATATATATATATGTATATATATACATACAGAAGGATGGGTTCTAGCTTTACTGGCAGGTACAGTGAGCGTCTGGTTCATAAGAACAAGGCCAAGCAGCAAACACACAGGACAACACAGCTACAGACTGGCAGAGGGCCTAACCCACTCTCTACTGACCGTGATGAGCGCCACCTCATTCTAGTGTCCCTTACCCACCGTAAGATGACCTCAGGTGACCTACAGAGAGACTGGTGAGCGGTGGCTGGGGTGAGACGCACAGCGAGCATGGTTCTAAAAACAGGCTTCTGGAGGTCATTAGTGATTTTCTACAGATCTAATACAATATCTGATCTGGAGTTTGGGAGACATGCTACCAGTAGTGTAGAGAATCAAACAGAACTGAGGGATTCTGGTCCAACACTGATCAATTTAAGGTGGTTTATGTATATATATATATATATATATGTATCTATATATATATATATATTGGTTTACCGGAAATCAATCAATTATTTAACATAACATTTAAATATTTATTACTCTAGTACCAAAATGTTTTTTTCTAGGATTAAAAGTGCTAAACATTTATACTTTCCTTTACCCAATACATATAACTATAGAATAAATTATGAGTACACACAGTCTTCCTCAAAAATATCCATATAATGCTGATAGCAATTCCCAAAGGAAAAATATTTGTTACATTTTCCTTTAGTGTTACAGATTAAAAGCATCTTGGATTCCCAGTTTCTGAATTATTTCTGAACTGAACAGTCATTAGTAGAAAATAGGAAGTTAACATTTTAAGAAGTTCTGTATATTAAGGAGAAAATGAAAGATGCTGAAAGACTTCAGAGATATAGAGAACAGCTAAATAGATTTACAATACATTTAAAGGCAGTTGTCTGTTATATCTATGTAATACTTCAATCGTAATTAGAGCTGTTGAATTTTAGTCTTCATGCTCTGAGGTTGAGCGAAAGTACTGGTTTTATGTATAGACTCTTTTTCTTCTCTTTATAAACTCACTGAGGTAATCAATTGAACAAGGTGTTGAGAGGTTTATGAGTCTGACTGGTTAATATGAGAAAATACACATACTGACCCTCAGTCCTCTGTGTGTGATGTCCTCTAAGCATGAGTACGGCTCAGACTGAGTTTACTGGTCTGATATATCCTCTCCCGGTGAAATGTCGTCTCTCTTACCACGCCCCCCTTTTTCAGACTGAAAATAAAGAAGTGACAGGTAGTGTGGACTGAAACAGAAAGCGGATGGGTCATGATGATAATGACCATTAAAGCACAACCCACAGTAGTGTCATCCAATCAGCACTCAGCATGAGCAATGCTAACAACCAACATTTAGTAGCAGCAATGCCAACCTATCAGAATCCTGCGGCAGTAATGGTAACCAATCAGCACTCAGTAGCAGTAATGCTAACCAATCAGCACTCAGTAGCAGTCATGCTAACCAATCAGCACTCAGTAGCAGTAATGCTAACCAATCAGCACTCAGTAGCAGTCATGCTAACCAATCAGCACTCAGTAGCAGTAATGCTAAGCAATCAGCACTCAGTAGCAGTAATGCTAACCAATCAGCACTCAGTAGCAGTAATGCTAACCAATCAGCACTCAGTAGCAGTAATGCTAACCAATAAGTAGTCAGTAGCAGTAATGCTAAGCAATCAGCACTCAGTAGCAGTAATGCTAACCAATCAGCACTCAGTAGCAGTAATGCTAACCAATCAGCACTCAGTAGCAGTAGCGCCAAACAATTCACTGGCCACTGACTTGCTCGTAGGCCCCCACTGGTGTTTTGCTTCGTGAACTGGAGAAACAGAAAGTGCCTCAAAAACGAGTCAAAACATCGGAGGGTCACCAAACATTTTGAAGTGGACTCTATAATGAACACTATAAAGAACACTGTGCATTATAACTAGACAGAGACTACACACACACACACACACACACACACACATATATAGATATACTTATATGTATATATACACATATAAATACACATAAACACACGTATACTAGCTCTCATCGGGTGTTGCCTAAGCCACTCTTGGTTTGGTTGGCACTTTGTCTTGAAAATTGATGATTTTTTTTTTGGCTTAATATTAAAATAGTTCATATTTGTATTGTATAGTAGTACATATATGTACATATACAATAAAATACTTTTATGTATATAATATATATATATATATATATATATATATATATATATATATATATATATATATATATATATATATATATATATATATATGACTCAAATTATGACACATTAACATGGCACATAATGCAGTGTAGCCACCCAATCGTAGGTGTGTTGGAGATGCTCCATGAAGTACATTTTTAAAACCAAAAAAGGTGGAAACAGTTTTATCTTGTGGGCCTGTTGTGCTTTCTAAGAATGCACTGGTGAGCCTTGAGGCAGAACAGGTGGAGAACAGCTGGGGTAAAGTGTTGGCTACAGAGGATCACCTCTCTAAAGGAGCTTCAGGATTCGTGAAACATAATTAAATGAAATAAAATGATTTTAAATGATGGTACGTCTTTTTCAGAGCCGGTAGATGGAATCACTGATGACCATACAATTATTAAAGTCATGCTGGAGCCAGTAGGTGGCAGCAGTGTCTTAGTTTAACTCACTGAAGGTGTGAGCCCTGAACACTGCTGTGGTATGATATTATAGGACTGCTGTATTAGTGTATAAGTTTGCTGTCAGTATTAGTGTATAAGTTTGCTTTCTTGTCAGGAACTTAACACTTCAGCATTTCAGGGTGACTCAGCCAGTAGAAATCCTAAATGACTTGTACAGGACATCGCGTTACAGTCAACGTTCGGTTGTGTCTAGTCATGTCCTTTCTGTACGGATATTAATAAGTGTGTGTTCATAGATTCATAGGTTTCAGCCAGTCATATTTAAGAACCGGAAATATCCATGTTATCATTTACCTTTAAAAGTACAGTAGAGTGTGCAGCAGTGTTTACCTTGTATGATGTTTCTCATAGAATATAATTATTGCTATAAATAATAATAATAATAATTATAGCTGTAATAATACTTATAACAATAATAGCAATAATAGTAATTGTAATAATAATAATAAGAAGAAAAATAATAATAGCTGTAATAATACTACTACTAATAATAAAATCAATAATAGTAATTGTAATAATAATAATAATACTAATACTACTACCACCACTACTACTAATAATAATGATGATAATAATAATGATAAAAATAGCCTCCCTTAAAACAAACTGCTATGTTTTATTACAGACCAGGCTTAGCAGCAACAGACAAAAGTAAACAGACATTTAATGATGTAAATCATCTTGGTTCGTTTCACATTGCTCTGAGGAAAGATGGCTTTAGAAAATATGAGAGAAAAGTCTGAAGGAATGGAATAACTATATTACATCAATATCTCTTAAAATGACAGGTAGATAAATGACCTCTACGGCAAAACACGTTTACAGGAAGCCTTATTAAAAAGCAGTGTCGGTCACCACTGATCTGCCCACGCGAGGTGCAATTCCCTGAATTACACTGATTACAGAGCTAACACTCATATACACATCATCATACACATCATCATAAACACACCATCATACACATCATACACATCATCATACACATCATCATACACACACCATCATACACACCATCATACACATCATCATAAACACACCATCATACACATCATCATAAACACACCATCATCATACACACCATCATACACACACCATCATACACACATCATCATACACACATCATACACACACCATCATCATACACATCATCACACACACCATCATAAACACATCATCATACACATCATCATACACACACCATCATACACACCATCATCATACACACCATCATCATACACACCATCATCATACACATCATACACACCATCATACACATCATCATCATACACACATCATCATACACACCATCATACACACCATCATATACACACCATCATACACACCATCATCTCACACACCATCACACACACCATCATACACACCATCATACACACCATCATACACACCATCATACACACACCATCATCCACACACACCATCATACACACCATCATCATACACATCATACACACCATCATACACATCATCATCATACACACCATCATCATACACACCATCATACACACACCATCATCTCACACACCATCATCACACACACCATCATACACACCATCATCACACACACCATCATCACACACACCATCATCACACACACCATCATCACACACACCATCATATACACCATCATACACACATCATCATACACCATCATACACACCATCATCACACACACCATCATCACACACACCATCATCACACACACCATCATCACACACACCATCATATACACACCATCATACACACCATCATACTACACACATCATCATACACACATCATCATACACACCATCATACACACATCATCATACACACATCATCATACACACATCATCATACATACCATCATACACACATCATCATACACACCATCATACACACCATCATACACACCATCATACACACATCATCATACACACCATCATACACACATCATCATACACATCATACACACCATCATCATACACATCATACACACCATCATACACACACACACCATCATACACACATCATCATACACACACCATCATACACACACCATCATACACACACCATCATACACACCATCATACACACACCATCATCATACACATCATCATACACATCATACACACCACCATCATACACACACCATCATACACACACCATCATACACACCACCATCATACACACCACCATCATACACACACCATCATACACATCAATCATACACATCAATCATACACACCATCATACACACACCATCATACACATCATACACACCATCATACACATCATACACACCATCATACACACACCATCATACACATCATCATACACACCATCATACACACACCATCATACACACACCATCATACACATCATACACACCATCATACACACCATCATATACACCATCATACACACCATCATACACACACCATCATATTCACACCATACACATAAAACAAAAAAGACATGAAATCAAATCTGACATTTACACAGTAAGACAGTGTTATAGAGCATGTACTGTACAGTAAAAATAAGATTACACTCAACATCAAAAGAACAGCTGCACCCAGAAGGAGGTGTGGGACTGCAGGGCTATGGGGAAGGAAGATAAAGGCTACCAGGATCAATAACTGATGATAATTTAGTCTGATATGCTCAATATTTATTCAGGTACACATACAGAAGTCTGTCTCTCAGTATGGCGTCGGACTAACCCAACATGCCAGATGTCTCGGTATGGAGTTGTGGAGGTTCCTAACGGTGTCCTGTGATAATCCATCCCATGCAGCTTGAATATCCTCACACAGTTCCTAGGAGTGGAGGTGGTGTGACACCAGTGCTGACCACGGTGCCTCCACACACAGACATGTAGGTCGTCTCCACCAAGACTAAAGCATGACTCGTCACTGAAGATGACCTGCTGCCATTCTGAGTCGCTCCATGACAGTCTGGCTCGACACCACTGCAGTCTTTGGCAGCGTTGTCGTCGTAACAGTCTGTGTGCATGTAGTTCTGCGTGGTGCAGCCGTCACCAACAGGACGACTCATGGAGGACACCACTGCTTGCTGAATGTCTGCAATCGTGGGGCAGTGAGGCACAGCAATACAGTCTGTTCTTGCTAACGTCACATGTGCTGCCAAGTGTCTCACAATGCCAAACCTACCCCCCAAGTTACATTCCTGCTGGTTGCCAGCTATTCTTTAGATGAGGAGTATATAGGTACACATATAAAATATTACCCAGAATGCAACCTTCTTTTCCATCTACACAGTTCGAGACAACCCGTTTTGATAAAGGTGAATAATAAACTCTACTACAAACACATATAATCCACAGGTCTTGTTCAGTTACGTTCAACACTTGATATCCACCCCCCTCTTTCTTTTTCCCTCTCTACAGTGATTTCATACCCCAACTCGTTTAAGACGGCTCCAGTTCTGCAGGGGAAACTTCATATTATTCACTCTACCCGGAAGTAGCACCATCTTCCCCCTCAGCCTCGCCCTGAATTCACAAGACACTGTGTGAAGGTCTAGAACCAGCTCTTAGAAAAACAAAGCACAAGAAAGCAAGCCCCATTCACTTCCAGCCTGCCACCGTGGCCGTCACGATTCTCCCAGCACCCTAAAACATCATTACACCATTCATATTACAGAGGATACTGATCCGATACCGGCAGAACAGCCCGGATCCAATAATCAGAGGATCTGGTTTTGTAGGACGTCTAGCCTGAATTGCTTGTAACCAGAGAGGAGAAGTAGATGGGTGTAAACATGAACAGCTGATGGGTCTAGCTGTTCCACAAGTGCTGAGGCAGCAGTTAATAGTGGATCAATACCGGTATCGGCCGACACTCAAGATTCCAGTATCGGTATCACCCCAGTGGTCCAAGTGTCTGTCTCTGATTCGAAACTTCATGATCTTCACGACTTGCTTATTTGCACATCGTCGTATTTAACAATCTTGCCATTCTTCGTGACTATCTCTTTGATCCGCAGCTGGCCGCTTTCATCGTCGTACGTTCGCTGGACCACAGTTCCATCCGGTGGCAAAGGACAAGGTATGGACATCTTCGAGAACTCGGTGGCGAAGTCTCTATTGACAGCCGGAACCAAAGCTTTTGGCTGTGGAGACGGGTTACGGTTTAGGCGTACCGCTGGTGCCTCAGGGACTGGAGCTCTGGGAAAAGGTGTGGGTATGTGTTGAAATCTTTGCACCGGTGCTGGGGCTATGTTCCCAGGTCCTCTGGCTCCGTCTTGTGCCACCACCCCTGGGTTAACTCGCCCTGTTCCTGCGCCTGGTCTAGCCACAACGTCTGCACCTAGAATGACCCCAGCTCGCCGGATTTCAGTAATCACGCCAACCATGGAGGATCTCTCTGAAGGATTGGTGGCCACCATCTTGGACACAGGGTTGCAGTAAGGACTGTCTTTTAGAGTCTCCCTGACCTTGACGGGAGACACGAAGACGGTTGGCAGTCTGACCCTGGCGATGAGCTCGGTAATGATTTTGCCCATGGCCCAAACGTCCGAGCGCTTGTCGCGAACGCCATTGGCCTGGAGGATCTCAGGTGCAGAGTAGGCCTCGTTCCCCAAGTTCTGGGCGGAGGATAAGCCGCCGAATGAGAATTTGGCCAGGCCCATATCAATGATTACAGCTCGATGGGTTTCTTGCTCAACCTAAGGGGATGAGGAGCAACGGGATATATGTTTATTATCAGCATACATTTTTATTTTCCATCCAAAAATATCATCTTGAGTTTTTTGTTTTTCAATGTTTACGTCCCAAATGAGCTTTTTCACACGGCAGCTACAGTTTCACCTGACCACAGTACATTGTTCCAAAGCAGCTCTGATCTGCCTTTGCTCTTGCTTGTATGTAAATTATCTATATGTATATCTCTGTGCATCTTTTTGGTTGAGGGGCTTTGCGTTGCTGTGGTGCAGTTCATTCTTTTTTATTATAATTATTATTTTTATCATTTATGTTTTTTTTTTTTCACTGTTTTCAGCTTTTTCATATTTTTATTTTCACTGTAAGGCTCAAGAAATCTTGCATGGTACCTATGCCTGGAGAAGACAAGGTTGTGGCTTCATTTGTATTAGGATAAGAATAAGATAAGATAATATAATATAATACCTGGTGGGTGTAGCTCAGCAGATAACACCACTACCCACCAAGGAGTCAACACCACACGTGGGAGAATGGGGTTCGAATCCCGGTCTGGGTGATGCTGTGCTACACCAATAAGAGTCCTTGGGCAAGACTCCTAACACTAGATTGGCCCACCTGTAATGTGATTAACCTTGTAAGTCGCTCTGGATAAGAGCGTCAGCTAAATACCGTGAATGTAAATAATATTAATTACAGAAAATAAATAAATCTCTATTGTTAGGTTAAATATACAATAACACACAACAATAAACTATACAAACTGAAATTGTAATTGCACAGATATATATTGCTTGTTTACTGAAAGATATCCCACAGATATGTAAAAGATATTTCACAGTTACGTTTACCAGCTAGATATACTGACATAGCACTGATCTGATTGCCGTAACCTTCCATGGGCTATTAGCTACATTAGTCTTGAAGCTTCAGCACAAAAACTGCACAAGCAAATGTCAGACTGGCTGGTTAAACAGCCAGGATAAGGAAGCGAGGTGTAAACCAGTATTTCCAGTTGAACCATTCCTTTAATGAACTGGCCGCATGGCACTCTTACCATGATGTTGTCTGGTTTGAGATCCTGGTGGACGATGTCTTTGCTGTGCAGATGGAACAAACCTTCACACATGCCAGTAATGATGGTGGCCTTGACCTTCGGGGTCAACTGTAGAAACGGTTCATTAGTACTTTTAACACTGGCCCTTTAATAAGCTTAATTGATACAGTTCAGTATTAAAGTGGTTGGTGTAGCTCAGCAGATAACACCACTACCCACCAAGGAGTCAACACCACATGTGGGAGAATGGGGTTCGAATCCCGGTCTGGGTGACTATGCTGTGCTACACCAATAAGAGTCCTTGGGTAAGACTCCTAACACTACATTGGCTACCTGTAATATGATTAACATTGTAAGTTGCTCTGGATAAGAGCGTCAGGTAAATGTAAACAGCCTTACCTGTATTTTCGACCTCTGTACGTTAAATATGGTGGTCTCGAGGTCCTCTCCAAAGATGAACTCCAGGGGAATGTGCCACTTTCCGTCTTGCACCCACGGGTCTCCAAGTAGCTTAACCACATTGTTGTGATGCGCGTTGCTGAAAATGGGAAATTATTCAAATGAGAAGCATGGCGATGTCTGGGATGCGAAGAGATGAGTGCTTTCAAAACAAATCACACTTCTCCGGAAAGACGGGCGCACTGAGCTAAAACAGACATCAACGTACTTCATATCAAAATGTTCACAGTAGTAACTTATAAAGGCTGACTTGCTTAACCTCTTATGAAATCCAGTTCACGTCTGTTTTTGTATATAGTCCAGTAACGATACTGAGGACAAAACAGGAATAGTTCAACTGAAAACTGACAAAACAGGTGGGAACTGCATTTTATGACTACTGAATAATGATGCACAGTGCGGTTCTTAGAATGTCTAAGCCTGAGAACCGTTTCGGAACCTGTATTTTTTATTAAAGCTAGTATGGGCAGTCGTGGGCTGGAGGTTAGGGAACCAGCCTTGTGACCGGAGGGTCGCCGGTTCGATTCCCTGAACTGACAGTAACGACTGAGGTGCCCTTGAGCAAGGCACCTAACCCCCAACTGCTCCCTGGGTGCCGTGGATAGGGCTGCCCACCGCTCCGGGTAAGTGTGCTCACTGCCCCCTAGTGAGTGTGTATGTGGGTGTTTCACTTCACGGATGGGTTAAATGCAGAGGACCTGTAAATTTGCCCACTGTGGGATCAATAAGGGATTTAATTATTTTTATTATTATTTACTAGGGCTGGATGTTGAATTTTGCTTCAACACAAATGACTAAAATGAGATAAACAGCCTTAAAAGTTTCTCATTAGAGCAAACAGACGTTTTCCTTTGGGGACAAAATCTGCAGTGGGTAATAAACGACAGGATATTGTGATGTATGTCATTTACATTTGTTAATTCTTTCAATTAAAAGAAAAACGTCAACCAAAATGTCAACGCTGATAAAACTAATGCTGGGCTAGTCAGATTCGGGCTATATGAATCATATTATGCTCCAAGCATTTATTCATTTCTGTTTTCTCGTTTCCATGTTCGGTTAAATATTCTTCAAACACTGATAGTGAAGGTAGAGGCTTGAGGCTTTACTCACTAATACACTTTGCATTCTCTGTCAAGCTGTTCCTTGGAAATGATACCCAAGGGCACTTTCTTCATTGCTGCCCAGGTTCCATTGAACTTCTCCTTGTATATTTTTCCAAAGCAGCCCTGCGCTAGTGTTCTTGTAGAGTAGTCCATCTGGTGAGAAGACGAGACAGATAACGAGAACGATGAACAATCAATAGGCTGGTTTGTTTTTCTTTTATTTCCCAATTCAGCAGCTTTCACAATCTTACCGTCTTCCTTTCACGTGTTCTCTGTACTTCTGATCTCTGAGGTGGGGCAAAAATAAATCCGCAAAGAATGAAGCCAGGTGAGTTAGGTAACACCTGGCACTAATGCAGTAATCAGGGGAATTCAGGCTGTGCACTTCTTAAAAACAACGTATTAGTATTTTAATTTTAGTATGTAAATTACACAAATACAATATGAAAATGATATTTTATTGATTTTTCAAACTTCAAATCTGCATAATTAAATTGAATTGTTGTTTTTGGAGTGTTTAAAATGGTGGCTTTAAGAACCAGACCATCCAAAGAGTTTAATAACTCCCTCATAGAAAGTAATTACATGACATGGGTAAAAATATCCTGCCTGACACTTTTAAAGTTTTCAGAATAATATGAATTAATACATTGTGGAAAGGTTCATTACAAGGCCAAAAGTATGTGGACACCTGACCATTACACCTATATGTCAAATATTAAAACCTCAAGCTTTAACGTAGATTAGCCTAAACCTCGGCTTTACAGATATAACTCTCTTGATAAGGCTTCCTTCTAGATTTTGAAATGTGTCTGTGGAACACTGTGCCCATTAAGTCATAGGTTGGCTTGTAATTGACATCTCCCTTAACATCCCTCCATCAAACTTTACTGCTGGCTCTATTAGAACTGGGCAATAAGACAGAAATATAACATTGTGATGCTTCAAGATATATACATACATATAGATAGACAGATAGATGGATAGATAGATAGATGGATGGATGGATAAGAAGGTATCAGCAGATAATGACAATACTGAATAAACACAATAATCATGTGCATATATATATATATTGATATTTCAGTAAAGTGTCTAGAGTGTCCAGAAGTACAGATGTACAGGATATACAGTAAAGTGTCTAGAGTATCCAGGACTGCAGATGTACAGGATATACAGTAAAGTGCCTAGCGTGTCCAGGAGTGCATAGTAAAGTGTCTAGAGTATCCAGGAGTGCAAATGTACAGGATATACAGTAAAGTGTCTAAAGTGTCCAGAAGTACAGATGTACAGGATATACAGTAATGTGTCTAGAGTGTCCAGGAGCGCACAGTATTGTGTCTAGAGTGTCCAGGACTGCAGATGTACAGGATATACAGTAAAGTGTCTAGAGTGTCCAGGAGCACAGATGTACACCATATACAGTAAAATATCTAGAGTGTCCAGGAGTGAACAGTAAAGTGTTTAGAGTGTCCAGGGGTTCACAGTAAAGGGTCTAGAGTGTCCAGGAGCGCAGATGTACAGGATATAGAGTAAAGTGTCTAGAGTGTCCAGGAGTGAACAGTAAAGTGTCTAGAGTGTCCAGGAGTGAACAGTAAAGTGTCTAGAGTGTCCAGGACTGCAGATAAATAAAAACCTATAATTTAACAGAAGACTTCATCTGTCCTCTTCCCTCGTCCAGGCCCCACGGAGAAGAGTTAAAGAGCCTGATGGCTCTCGGGACTGTCTGTAGAGCAGCTTTGTGACAGCAACCTGCCACTGAACATGCAGTGGATCCATGATGGACAGCTGTTTGTGCAGTGTCCAACAGATCACAATATCTATTTATTTACACATCCTATCGATTAAAAGAGCCACTAGTGCAGCACATAAAAATAAAAAACTACTATCCACTGAAGTGAACACAATCAGGTTCATTCAGCTCTTGGCACACTGTACTACACTAATCTCAATAAACTATTAACTTAGCTCATTTGATATTGAAGCATGCAGCAGGTCTGTGTTTTACAGGTACCGCCGGTACACACAACAGGTTCAGAAAACCAGACTGTATCGTGACATCATTTCGTCACTAGGCAATATGCACTCTGCTGCTGCCTAACCTATCCATCAGACTGTCAGAGGAACTTCAGAGAACATGTTTCCACTGCTCCAGAGTGCAGTGCCGACATGATATACACCACTTCAGCCCATACCTGCAGTGCCCCTAGTAGTCTTAGGCTTGTGTGCAGCTGCTCAGCTGTGGAAACCCTTTTTATGAAGCCCTGGAACAGAGTCTCTGTGCTGATGTTGCTTCTAGAGGCGGATTAGAAGCACTGAGTGACACGAGAGAGGATTTTTACATGCATTGTGTTCAGTGCTCTGCCGCCATGCTGGATGAGTGACCTACTGCTTCACTCCTGAGCTGTTGTGATAATAACACGCACAGTTGACCGGGGCAGCTCCAGCCGGACAGGAATTTCACAACATAGGCGGCATTCTATGACAGTCCCACATCTAAAGCTCTTCAGCACGATCCATTCTACTGCCAGTGCTTGACTCTGGAGATTGCATATCTGTGTACATGATTTCAGATACCTGTTAGGAACAGCTAATACCTGAAATTAGTCATTAGGAGGGGGTCCACATACATGTGTTGTCCCTACATTGTAAGAACAGGATGTTGTAAGGCAAAATAGTATCAAAGAAAAGTAAAGACATGAACTAACGGGGTGTAAAAGGTTCAGTTTGATTTAAAGTCGAGTTGAAGAGCTTCCCTGGTATTGAAACTGTAACCTCCGTGTGTTATATAGAATGCTTCTCAGTGATAAGGGGTCTCTCTGGGGTTTCCAGTGTATTCTCTCATTAAAGCAGGTAGGAATACAGCATTTCTGAGATGCACATTTTAACACAGCTACGTTTACCACCCTTCAATAGATCTGTTAAAGGAGAGCTGAGGCCGTTTCCTGGCAAAATGAACATGCCGGTCCTTAACATTCTCTCTTGTTCTTTACACACACGTTTAAAAGCCTTTGCTTCCATCAATAAAACCTCAGTACCATCTATCTATCTATCTATCTATCTATCTATCTGTCCGTCCATCATTACAGATGTAATAAATGTAATAAATGAAATAGATGTAACAGATGTAAATAGATGTAACAGATGTAACAGATGTAAATAGATGTAACAGATGTAACAGATGTAATAGACGTAACAAATGTAAATAGATGTAACAGATGTAACAGATGTAAATAGATGTAACAGATGTAATAGACGTAATAAATGAAACAGATGTAACAGATGTAATAGATGTAATAAATGAAACAGATGTAAATAGATGTAACAGATGTAAATAGATGTAACAGATGTAATAGATGTAACAGATGTAACAGATGTAACAGACGTAAAAGATGTAATAGACGTAATAGATGTAATAAATGAAACAGATGTAACAGATGTAACAGATGTAAATAGATGTAACAGATGTAAATAGATGTAACAGATGTAATAGATGTAACAGATGTAAATAGATGTAACAGATGTAACAGATGTAATAGACGTAATAGATGTAATAAATGAAACAGACGTAACAGATGTAAATAGATGTAAATAGATGTAACAGATGTAATAGATGTAACAGACGTAATAGATGTAACAGACGTAATAGATGTAATAGATGTAATAAATGAAACAGATGTAATAAATGAAACAGATGTAAATAGATGTAACAGATGTAACAGACGTAATAGATGTAACAGACGTAATAGATGTAACAGACGTAATAGATGTAACAGATGTAATAGATGTAATAAATGAAACAGATGTAAATAGATGTAACAGATGTAACAAATGTAACATATGTAATAGATGTAACAGATGTACTAAATGTAACAGATGTAACAGACGTAACAGGGTTTTGGAGGCCTTAGTAATTTAGTAAGAATGCCTCATTATCTTTTACTGTGTATCTCAGTACCAGTTGTTGTTTTGAACTCTGAATACGTAATTTAATGTATTCACCTGAAAACCTGAGCACCTCAGTTACCCTTGTTTCTCCACCTCAGAGACAGCAACGCGGAGACCAACAACATGTAGAGACACATCACTCCCAACACAGTCAGGTAAAATTGCTTGGAGCCATGAAATAGCAGGCTCTTATGGCTATTAAAGAGAACCATATTCAGCTTTAAAGTTTCCAAACGCAATTCTGCTGTGTTGCGGTGTGACATGTGAAAGCCTGAGGGGTCATTTAGGAATGATCCTTGTGCATTCCTGACTTCCAAGTGCACATTTCAAAAGAACTGAAGGGGAAAAAAGCCTGAAGCCGTCAGGCTATTCTGACAGTCCTAAGAACTCTATACGAATGTGCATAGGACTTTCATGAGAACTAGCACAAATGGCAAGAATACAAACCTGCTGTCAGCTAATCTAGCCTACGGTCTGTGACTTCCACTCAGATTAGTCATATAACAAACGGACCGACGACAAGAAGTAGGGAGCACAAGTTTGACTCCACATAACTTCACATGCTGAAACAGATATTTTTCAGGTGCGTCAACGACTCCTAAAAACAACTACGCTCGAACAGGGTGGTGTTAGGGCATGCAGTGGAAAGGCTACTGATTTGACAGGCCAGCAGTGCTGACTTCAGTCATTTTCACAAATGTAGGTTGCTGCTCTGTAGTAAAGCTCTTCATAGCATTGGCCCAGGTGTTCAGGCTCCTGTCATGCTCAAATACTTAGATTTCAATCAATCAATCAATCAATAGTTGTAATTTAAGTCCTTAACATTTTTCCATCATCATATAGACACATACCCCTCGTATATGTTCATAAGGTACTAAGTCTCCTAACTGTTTTTTTTCTATGGAGTTGTTAACTGCTGTTAATTAGGTGTTCCCAAACATGGACCGTGTCCAGGTTAGTGCTACAAGTACATACTGTGATTAAAGTGCACGCCTGCCCTCCAGGGCAGCCCAGGCTGTCAGACTAGATTGTGACAGATCTGTCCTGGTTTATTTCATCTTGGAATTACCAGAACTGTGAGTTGCTGACTGAGGAAAACTCTCCATGTGACTCAATAACGAATGGTTAACTCAAAGATTTGAATGTTCTGGTGTCACGGTGTTCACAGTGAAATATGAGGAACATGATGATGTGTTGATGATTGTTCTTGTGGGAAGTTATCTCACAGTAGTCTAAATTGTGGACATGATTAGTATTTCCTTAACGGGAATTTTAGGCACTCCCTGTGCTGAAATCCCAGTAATGCATGGCTTCTTGTGGTTTACTGCTTGAATTATAGACAGCCTGTGAACACAACAACCACAGCAGTGCACCTGCTAGCCTAGTGTTGGCAGTGGTGTGTGTGTATATATATATATATAGTGGTTGTTTAAACATGAATCTTCATTTTTCTTGATTTTATTCACTTTTTTATGCGTCGTTAGAACACACCACCACCAATAGAAATGGGCTAAAACAGCTTGGGCAAATAATCTGGTTGCTATGAGTTACATTAAAAATGACGTTGATTTTTACAACCATAAAGTTGTCATTTTGGGGGTAGTTGTTTTTCTTTAGACAGGGACTATATGAAAAGTAGGATATTACATCACACAGCTTGAAGGTAACTTGAAGGTAATGTTAATATTGGCCTAAGAAAGTAGAAACAATAAAATAGGGCTGGTTAATATATATATATTAATGTTATTCTGGTGCATCCAAATATATAATTCATAAAAATACATAATATGCATATTTTTATATTTAGGAATAAGAATCTTCAGCTTAAATTTTATGTGTGTGTATATATATATATATATATATATATATATATATATATATATATATATATATATATATATATATATATATAGAGTGAAGGAGAGAGAGAGAGGGAGAAAGACAGAGTGCAGCAGTTAACATTCAGAAGCCAGGATGAGACTTCTGCACAATTTAAGGTGGAACGGGAAAGTTCCAAGTAGAAGCCCAGCCGTTGGGTTTGAACTGCTGCACCATTTAAGGTGGAACGGGAGAACTCTAAATACAGTTCACCTATATGTTCTATTGGAGGTTTTTTTTTTTTTAAGGAGGAACAGAAAGACCGGCTTTAGGCAGTTTAGCCCTGTGCTATTTATAAAAATACATAATATGCATATTTTATATTTAAGAATAAGAATCTTCAGCATAAATTGTATGTATACATAAAAGAGAGAGAGAGAGAGAGAGAGAGATAGAGAGTGAGATATATATATATATATATATATATATATATATATATATATATATATATAGAGAGAGAGAGAGAGAGAGAGAGAGAGAGAGAGAGTGAGATATATATATATATATATATATATATATATATATATATATATATATATATATAGGAAGAGAGAGAGGAGAGAGAGAGAGAGAGAGATGAGGAGAGGATGGGGAGAGAGATAGAAGAGAGTGAGATAGGACACATATATAAAGAGAGTGAGTGAGAGATAGAGATAGTAAGAGAGAGAGACGAGCCAGATAGAGATAGATGGAGAGGAGAGGAAGAATGAGGAACTGAGAGAGAGAGAGAGAGAGAGAGAGAGAGAGAGAGAGAGAGAGAGAGAGAGAGCAGCGGTTAACATTCAGAAGCCAGGATGGGACTGCTGCACCATTTAAGGTGGAACGGGAAAACTGTAAATACAGTTCTCCTTTATATTCTATTTGAGTTTTGTTTAAGGTGGACCAGGAAGACCGGCTTTAGGCTGTTTAGCTCTGTGCTGTTTGGTTACAGTCTTGTTTTCGTTTTGGTTCATGGTTTGGAACAAGCTAGGTAGCATACTTAGCTAGCCTCCGTATCGAGTTACCAGGCCGTCTGAGTCTGTACAATGTGGCGTTTCTCTCAAAACCACCACCAGCCTGGGATAAACTCGGTTTAGTCGAATTACAGAGGAGGATTTAAGCAGGGTAGCTTTACACGTGATCCGCATCAGACTAGTTAATAGGTAGAAATCAGTTTCTCTGCTCTCAGATGCTTTAAATAAAGTTTAATGAAGAACACAAACCCAACCAGCCTCGGACAACACTGAACAGCTGCTCACGAGTCTGACTGAAAGAGACATACAGCTCTACATACCTTAGCCCTCCGAGCTCGGCGTCCTCTGAGTCCGAATATGAGCCAGATTGAGCATGTAGGACTGATATATCCTCTACCTGTGAGGATCCATCCTTCAGACCACGCCCCCTTTTCTCTCACACTGACGATGAACTGTGGTCAGGGTTGCCAGGTCCTTTAAAAAACTAGTGCTAAGGCTGCTGCAACAACTTAACTATTGAATTACAAGACGTATATATAATATATACATAAACTAACAATTAAATCCATTTATAATTTATAATAAACACTTAAACAGCCCACCCAGAGCTAAACAGCTCGGCCTAGGTCTTAAAATAATAGCACCCGTGCGCGAGCAGTGCCTGTTAAATCTAACAAAGAGCCATTTTTGGCTTCCTACAAGATTTTTACATGAAAAATATTAATTACATTATATTATATTATATTATATTATATTATATTATATTATATTACATTACATTATATTAACTAATATTTCACAATTCACGTACTGCACTGTATATGAAACAGGGAGCCGCCTGAGATAAAGCCCAAGTTTCTCCAGTTAAAAGAGAACATGTGTGCTGATGATGGAATAGAGGATGCAATGGCTGGAGTGCAGTAAGAAGTCAGGAAATGTAGAAAACTGTATTCATATACTCATAACTGGTTAAAAAAAAATAGGTCTACCAAGATACATTGTTTTAAGAGATTTGCATTGCTGCCCAAAACTTCAACACAGTATTTATACAGTCTGTTGAATTAACTTATGTAAAGAGGGATGTGCCTTTATGGGTTATTAATTATCTTTTGTTCTTAAATTAAATTAAAAAATGCATTTACTCTACTATAATGTACTTTCATTACGATGGTCAAAGTAATAATACTTTTTCATGTGTGGGTTTAAACCATGTCACATATACTGTTGCTAGTTGTCACTACAGCAACTCTTAAGGTGCTGATTGTTAGTATTACTGCTTACTGAGTGCTGATTCTTAGCATTACTGTTTCAAGTTTCAGGTTTTCTTGTCATTTGCACAACATGTCAGGACATTTATGCATTGAAATGGTTGTGGTGAGGCTCAGGTTCATACTCTACAGCAGGACAACATTATATACATACTAAACATATTAAAATAAAGAGATATAAGAGTTATATTTTGTTGGTGTTGTTATATAAGTTGTTGGTGGTATAGCTGGTGTTGGTGGTATTGGTGGTGTAGGTGGTATAAGTGGTGTTGGTGGTATAGATGGTGTTGGTGGTGCTGATGGTGTCGGTGGTATTGGTGGTTTTGGTGGTATTGGTGGTTTTGGTGGTATTGGTGGTGTAGGTGGTATAAGTGGTGTTGGTGGTATAGATGGTGTTGGTGGTGCTGATGGTGTCGGTGGTATTGGTGGTTTTGGTGGTATTGGTGGTTTTGGTGGTATTGGTGATATTGTTGGTTTTGGTGGTATTGGTGGTGTTGGTGGTATTGGTAATATTGGTGGTGTTGGTGGTATAGGTGGTGTTGGTGGTGTTGGTGGTATAGGTGGTGTTGGTGGTATTGGTGGTGTTGGTGGTATAAGTGGTGTTGGTGGTATAGGTGGTGTTGGTGGTGCTGATGGTGTCGGTGGTATTGTGGTATTGGTGGTGTTGGTGGTATAGGTGGTATTGGTGGTATTGGTGATATTGATGTTTTTGTGGTATTGGTGGTGTTGTGGTTTTGGTGGTTTTGGTGGTATTGGTGATATTGATGTTTTTGTGGTGTTGTGGTTTTGGTGGTATTGGTGATATTGGTGTTTTTTGTGGTATTGTGGTATTGGTGGTATTGGTGGTGTTGGTGGTTTTGGTGATATTGGTGGTGTTGTGGTATTGGTGGTGGTGGAGGTTCATTAGCCAGTTGCCTGCTACTGCTCCTGAGTGTGGATTGGTTAGCATTACTGCTCCTGAAGGCTGATTGGTTACCATTACTGCTACTGAGGGCTGATGTTAGCATAAACGCTACTGAGCACTGATTGGCTAATATTACTAATTAGCTGACTTATATTCTTATTAATGAGTCGTGATACTGATATTGTAATATCAGAATAAGAATCATTTTATGTCACCAATTATGTACACATCCAAAAATGTTGTCTTGGTGAGTGCAAACATATACCAGAACTTTTCCATGATCCTTTCATTGAAGAATTGACCTTTTAAACTGCAGTCATTTCATTTCTCTTTCTCCTTGCAGAGAAAGTAGTAGAATAACTAACTTTGTTGGACTCAAATCTATTCAAACAACTAGAGCCTAATCCAATACAACAAGCAGCTTAGTGACGTCTGTGTAGACTTCACTGCATTTGAGAAATATAGGCATAGTATTTTTGTTGACCATGGCTTTATTTATTAGCCGGCCTTCAGTTTGGTTGTTTAGCTTTCTGACTCGCTACTTATTTGTGACTTGCGATAACACAGCATCCAGCATGTAGTGACGATGGATCTTTCAAAGCTGAGCATTATGGGAAATAGGTTAATACTGCTCAGTCTGAGCTTTTGTTTGCCGTGCAGTAAACAGTGATGTGTGATGTCAGCATAGTTCTATCTTTACTCATGCTGCTTTCTGTGCATTGTATTGAATGTACAGTGATTACCATGTTGGCAGGTTGCCTCCAGCTGTGACTAAATTAGTCTTTTTATGCAAATTTTTGCCTCTTAATTAAATGAAATGATATTTTTTTCTGGTGGCATTGTATCATAATGCTGTAACTGTGTTATAATTAATAATGTAGAGTAAACACGAAAAGTTTTACATATCAGAAAGTGTTGCTGTGTTAATAATATAATATAATATAATATAACATAATATAATATAAAAAAATAAAAAATAAAATAATGTAATATAAAGTAATATTATTTTAAAATAATAAAATATAATATAATGCTTTCTTATGAACTTCCTATAGTGTAATAACAGTACACTATAATAATGACAGGCTGTTTTATAACATAATTTAATGGAATATTTGTTACATTTAAAATAAATAAATAAATAATAATAATTATTATTATCTTCGTGAGAACATTCTTGGAATTAGGCACAGTCATAATTACTTTGTCATTTTAGACTGATGTATTATGTTAATGACTCTTCTGACTGGCTGCCTCCTGAGTAGATAGTTTGAGTAGATAGTTTTATATATATATATATATATACATACATACATACATACATACATACATACATACATATATATATATATATATATATATATATATATACATACATACATACATATACATATATATGTGGGATTGATATATATATTAAGCATATATAGCTGGCATCATTTCTACATACTTCCATTATTGGGATTGACTGTGCTAAGGATTGGGTACCACCCATTTTAAACTTCAGTGGTAACATTACTGTGCTATAGGATCGATTACCACCCATCTTTATCAGTGGTCACAGAACACTGCCTATAGGACGCTGCCCACAGGACGCTGCCCACAGGACGCTGCCCACAGAATGATGTTGATTAGTTTTTGGTTGGTGGGCTGGTTTTTTGGAGGTGATGGTAAATTGCAGTGCGTAAATTGTGTAGCCACTCCCATCTCTGTTATTAATGCAGAGATTGCTCGTATATTTTACATACATTGACGTCCTGTAATAAAACTACATTACTCCACCTGCCCAGGTAATAGTAATTCAATTGAATTCAACTTTATCGTCATTATACTAATACAGGGTTGTACAGTATAACAAAACAAAGTCAGGCTCCTTCTCCAGTAAATAAATAGTGTAGTGCAAAGATAAATAAACAAAAACAATGTGCGTGAACAGTACAGTAGGGCATGTGCAGTGCAGTATCAGTAAGTATGTGGTTGTAAACAGTATAGATATATAAAGTGTACAGTGCAGGTAGTAGAAGCAGCTTAATGTTCAGGTAACAGCTAAACAGCTTAGTAAAGATATTCAGTAGATAAATAAATATACAAAATAAATATACAGCTGAGATATACTTCAACATCTCAGCTGTGTATGTATTATCTATATTTATTTATGTGGTGTTATAAGGAGGGTAGACGTAATTATTAATAATTTAAGAGGACTCTTATTAGTCTTGAGTTCTTGACGGCCACCCACTACATATAAACAAACATCTTCTGATTATATGTGCTACTTAAAGGGCCTACATGTAGCTCTGAGCCAAAAAAATCAAGGTAGGATATTTTAATAGCCTATATCACATTATCACAAAAGCCTATCAGCATTAAAACCACAAAGCTGAAGTCCATTTGGAATTCGTTGTTTTGAATTTTACTAATCCTCCTTATAGCCCCACAGGCGGCTGAATGAAACTGCTGTACCATTTAAGGTGGAACGGGAATTCTGAGCAAGAAACTAGCAACGGGAAGCTGAATTCAGCCTCATATTAAAACTATAGGTAGGATAGTGTCATAGTCTGATGGTCCTGTCAGAAATCTTACCAGCATAATAATTAAAAATAATAATAATTAGGATATTCTATTAGCCTAAACCAGCTTATGATGGGCCTGTACTGAATTAAAAACACAATAAAACATTTGAATGCTCCTTTAACATGATTTTCAAAATAAATACAATTTTATTTGTGGGTTTCAGTACAAAGTGAAATGATTTAAATAAATATGGCAATAATCCAACTATACATCTTCAACTATAGTACATGTAGAAAAAAGCTCCCCGGACAAAAACTGAGTCACCCTGTGTGTTTAAGGTGGTAGTAACTTCAAGCTCCTGCAGGTGGTGCTGTGTGAGGATGATGGGGCTATAAATCCCTGTGGGGTGAGTGATGGGATCCATAGATTGGGAAGAGGTGCTACAGTGCAGGGAATGTCTCGTCCAAAAGCGCTCCAAAGCAGATGTTAATGATTGGCTAAAAGAAGGGACTGAGCATGTGGGCGTGGCCAAAAACCATAGTGTGAAGGAAGTAGCTGCAGGTGTATGGAAGCAGCGTATAGTCATACGGGTCTACCAGCAGTGGCTAAAATCCCAGTCTACAGGGAATTCTCCTCGGAACTGTGTCAGGGAAGGCATCCATCAAATCTGACTGCACAATCCTCTAATGTACGAGTGTCTGAACACTGATGTGGCCTCCATCCAGAAACGTGTCCAGTACATGCCAAATCCAGTCCCAGCAGTTATAGGTGCTGGTGGAGGTGTTACATGCTGTAAGGTACGTTTTAGTCACAGGTGACTCATACTTTGTCCGGTGAGCTTCCTCATAACAGATTCTGAGAAACACATTTCAATAACAGTAAACGAAAAACCAAAATAATAAAAGCATAAATACACATATGTTGTCTTTACAGGTCCAGCACCTTATTAACACTCATATAGCATATTATATCCCCCACCTGCGGCCCTCCCAACGGTGATTTAAACCACCCATTTATGACGGCCCCTGTTCTGCAGGTTTTCAGAGAATCTGTTTATTGTTCACTTGCCAGCCTCACCCTGAATTCACACGATACTGTGTCAAGGTCTATCTATCCAGCTCTCTCAGAACAACAGTACAACACACCAAAAAAAAAACCAACAACAAGTTCACTTCACTCCCAGACTACGACCGTGGCCTTCACGAATGTCCCTGCACCCCAAAAACATAATTACACCATTAATGTTAGAGACGGTATCAATAAAGTCTCAGCAGGAAATGCTGGATCAGATATCTGAGGAGGATAGGAATGGATCCAGCCTGATTTTGTAACAAGTCTAGCCTAGGACAGAACTGCTTGTGACATAGAGTAGGTAACAAGCATGTAGCATGATGCTAACCTAACAGGTACCTTAGCTATTCCGGATCTGTGGGAATCTGCCACAGTTTTCTCGGATCAATACCAGTATCAGCCGATACGAAGGTTTGAGTATTGGTATCAGTACAGGAACAGTGAAATCCATTTGGGATTTAGGAATCTTCACGACTTGCCTATTTTCACATCCCAGTATTTAACCATCTGTCCGTTCCTCGTGACGACCACCTTGATCCGCAGCTGGCCGTTTTTGTCTTTATAGCAGAGCTGGGTCACCCGGCCCTCTGGAAGCAAGGGAACGAGCATCTTCGAGAACTCTGTGACAAATGCTCTGTTGGACCCCGGGACTAAATCTGCCTGGGGAGCTGCTTTGAGGCCGTGACATTTTCGCTTTGCCGCGGGACTAGCAGGCCATGCCCCTCTGGCACCCCCTTGTGCCACCAAACCTGCGTTAGGTTGTCCTGTTCCTGCCCCCTGCTTAGCCGTCACATCTGCCCCCAGAAGTCTACCAGCCCACCGGATTTCAGTAATCACTTCAACCATGGACGGCCTCTCTGAGGGGTTGGTGGCCACCATCTTGGACACAATGTTGCAGTAGGGGCTGTCTTTCAGAGTCTTCCAGATTGTGAAGGGCGACACAAAGTCCGTCCTCTGTCTCACACCTGAGATGAGCTCAGTGATGATTTTGCCCATGGCCCAGACGTCCGAGCGCTTGTCCCGACCTCCGTTGGCTTGCAGGATCTCTGGCGCGGAGTAAGCTAGGTTCCCAAAGTCTTGGGCAGAGGATAAGCCGCCGAATGAGAATTTGGCCAGGCCCATATCGATGATCACAGCTCGATGGGTACCATGCTCAACCTGAAGAGGATAAAGAGGAACAGGACATTCATATATCATCTGAATACTGGTACTGGTACTGTGCATTATTGGTTTCTGGCTGAACTACCGCTATCCCTCTGGCACTCTTACCATGATGTTGTCTGGTTTGAGATCCTGGTGGACGATGTCTTTGCTGTGCAGATGGAGCAAGCCTTCACACATACCGGTGATGATGCTGGCCTTCACGCTCGGGGTCAGCTGTAGGAAGGTTTCATTAGTACCTTTAACACTTCAGTAAACTGATTTAGCTTGTGATCATGTGTTCTGTATTGAACACATAGCCTTACCTGTATCTTAGATCTCCGTGGCTTAAATATTATCGTCTCAAGGTCCTCCCCAGAGATGAATTCCAGCGGAATGTGCCACTTTCCATCTTGCACCCACGGTTCCGCCAGTAGCTTAACCACGTGGCTATGATGCGTGTTGCTGAAAATTGAAAGAAGAAGAAGCATGTCAATCACTGGGGTGCAGTGCGATGGGAGATCCACATTTTAAATTTTGTATGGATCACACTGCTGAATATCCTTCGCTAATATCCATCCATCCATCCACCCAACCATGTATCTATCTATCCACCCACCCATCTATCTATCCATCCATCCACCCATCTATCTATCATCCATCCACCCATCCATCTATCCATTCATCCATCCATCCATCCATCCATCCATCCACCCATCTATCTATCATCCATCCACCCATCTATCTATCATCCATCCATCCATCCATCCGTCCATCCATCCATTCATCCATCCACCCATCCACCCACCCACCCATCTATCTAACATCCATCCATCCACCCACCCACCCATCTATCTATCATCCACCCATCTATCTATCATCCATCCATCCATCCGCCCTTCCATCCATCCATCCATCCATCCATCCACCCACCCATCTATCATCCATCCATCCATCCATCCATCCACCCACCCATCTATCATCCATCCATCCATCCATGCATCCATGCATCCATGCATCCATGCATCCATATTTGTCTATCCCATCCATCATCATCACCATTTGTCCATCCATCTATCCTATCTATCTGTCATTCCATCCACCCTAATTTCTCTATCTATCTGTCCACCCATGTCCATCTATCTATTCTGTCTATCTGTCTATCTGTCTCTATCTATCTATCTATCTATCTATCTATCTATCTATCTATCTATCTATCTATCTATCTATCTATCTATCTATCTATTCATTTTTGCACTACTGCCAGTATTTGGCGTACACTCCTAAAATAAAGGTGTCTATATGGGTTCTTGGGAGAGATGTCATCGTAGAGCCACTGCTCTTTATTTTTAAGATCGTATATACATTTGTTAATTCTTCAGATTAAAAGAATGCTTTAATGAAGATGCTAACGTTGGTACAACTAATCCTGCGCTACTCATCTTTATGTGGCTTATAATTTGTTCCAGCACTCATTCATTTCTGTTTTCTCGTTTGCGTGTTAGCTGAAGTATTCTTCTACCACTGATGGTGAAAATAGAATCGGTTGCGGTTTTACTCACTAATACACTTTGCATTCTCTGCAAAGCTGTTCCTCGGAAATGAAGCCCAAGGGCACTTTCTTCATTGCTGCCCAGGTTCCATTGAACTTCACTTTGTATATTTTTCCAAAGCAGCCCTTCGCTAGGGTTTTCGTAGAGTAGTCCATCTGGTGAGAAGACGAGACAAATCATGAGATCGCTGTTATTCTTTTACCTCCTATTCATCATCAAACTGCCTTCCTTTCACGTGTTCTTTATACTTTGAGGTGGGGCAAAAAAAAACAAAATCCCCAAAGAATGAGGTCGGGTGAGTCAGGCAGCGCCCTGGCACTAATACGGTGATCTGTGGGAATATATGTTGGGCACATAGAAAGTGCGGTGTATATACTTCACAGAAATACCAAATTCTAATGGCTTTTTTGTTTTTTTCCCAATAAATCGTAAACTAAACTAAAGAGAAAGCAGATCTAGAGAGAAGGTTTAGCTTCTTACTCGACGTTGCCCATTCCACCTTAAATAGTGTGACAGTTCTGATACCACAACAGGCACCAGAATGTAGCCACTGCATTATCCAAGACTGATTAGCCCTGTGCTGTAAACTCCTGCGGGACTATTATGATCATGTTTGGGAACAAGAAACCTTCAAAGCTAGCTCTGTCAAGTCGTTACCATGCTTTACCATGTTTAAATTAGGTTAGCCTAGCGCATCATCCTTTTCAAGGTAACCTAAAGGTGCGCATAGAAGGCATGTTGCTTGAATAAGACGAGTTCGGTACATAGAACTAACATACCGTGAACCTCAAACACCGTCGTTCCTTCTTCAACTACGAATCCTTCATTTACAACCGAGGCCGGCAAAACGAACCGGTCCCGAAACGCTAAACTGTTATGTCACAGTCTTAACATGCATCGGTGGACCAGCACTGAAAATGCTGTGCCCTGTTACATGCCTGATGTTCATCTATAAACCAGGCTGTTACCTCCCCATTAGCCAGCTACTTAATCAAATGTTCCGTTCCACCTTAAACGCAGCAGCTTACCCATGTGCCACGATGTAACTGTGGCACCATTTAAGGTGGAACGGAAAGTTTGCAAAACTAGCTGGAGATTAGTTTCATAGTGAGGAGCAACTTTAAATTGCTTTGTGTTGACGTCGAGATCGAAAGTGAGTAGCTAGCGTAAAGAGTATGCTAGCTAAAGAGTATGATGATGCATTTTGCCCAATTTTTTTGGCAACTCTTAGGCAACATGACAAAGACAGATTAAATAGATTCCATCTTACAATGTATACACTATTTACAGTATATTACACTTTATTTATTATATATATTTACTGTATATTAAATTCTGGATTTGTATATCATCGCTGTCCATAGAAAAACTGGACCAACAGAAATGAGCCAAACTACTTTGAAAAAAGTCTGGTCCATTGACTTACGTTAAAGTTGAATTAGGTTGTGAAGTTGACTGTTTGGGGACGCTTGTTTTTCTTTGAACAGTGACGATATGAAAATCTCTAAACTACTTGACTTGACTAATATTAATACTAATATTAATAATAGAAAATTAGGAAAATCTGACCTAAGAAAGTAGAAATAAATGATTGGTGAAGATAGCACTGGGCAGTATGACCATTTATATCCTTATGATGATCAGTTAAATCACAATACCATACAAGACAGTCTTCTGAACATATTGTGTACATCAGTATCGGTTCACTGACCATCTGCATGTGTCATTACAGCAAGCGCAAAATTAATCCCAAAATGAATAACCGGATTTAGTGCAGCTCGGTATGTAGCAGTGCGGATTAAAATCATTGTGTTTACAGTTTGTTGATAGTATTTAGAGCACTACTGGTTATACATATTCTCTGTCCAATCAGATGTCTTAAAATATAAATAGTTGCCAAGCTGTATAACTTAAAAAGTCTAGTATCGCAATATGTTTAGCCATATAGCCCACGTCTAGATGAAGAGATGATATACAGTTACATACCTTAGTCCTCTGTGCTCGGTGTCCTCTTCTGTCGGAGTATGAGCCAAACCGAGCACGTTGGACTGATATACGCTCTACCTTAAACCACGCCCTCTTGGTTGAAAATGACAGTGATGACAGACAGCATTGCTAATTCACGCACAGATGGAAACTGCATCGATGGCTCATGGGAAATTCCCATGTTAAGGGGAAAACGAATTACCAACGGAAAAGTTCTCCAGTATGTAAAACACTTCTAAGGAAAAACAAGATTTAGTTCTTTCTTGCACCTGACAGCTCTATCCTGGGAAGTTATTTTATTGCGAGTGTGAGACGGTTATTAATATCGTCGCTGTACAAAAAAAAAAATCATGGTATCTCCATTTTTTTGATTTTACTTTAATCACATGAGCGTGCTGTTTACACCGTGTGTGGAAATTTCCTAAAGAATGGAACCAACACAGAAATGACCCAAAACTGTTGGAAAGATGTCTGGTTCCATTGACCTTCCATTTCCAAAATCATTCAGGTTTTTAATGAAGGGCTCACTACACATCCATTAGGGTGTGGCTTCATGCCCCACTGGTGGTCTTCAGGCCCACCGAGGTTGGGGAAACCCTGCTCATCTAAAGCACAGGTTCCACTGATCCACCCATGCCGTTCCATGTCTTTGTGTATGTGGGTTCTGTATATGTATTGTCCAGTGTAACTTCTATATGCACTGTTTCACATTCATGTCATGTATCTGCGGCTCTTATGTGAATTCTTTATACCAGTGTGCTGCTGTGGTGTGCTGCCTCATAATGAGACCTAAACACATTCCAATATGAGGAAGTCCATTAAATCGAGGTCTGACCATAAACACACGGGTCCCCTGACTTCATCAGAATCTCTGAGTTGCTCTACTATGACTAAGGCTTTGTTTACCACACTTCACGGAATTGAATTCTTCACTGGCTCTCTTTTGGGACAAATGCTTGGAATTCCATTTTAATCTTCTTCATTAGGTGGCGAAAAAACTGAATGGCTTTGTGTGTGACTATACTAAAACACTCAGCCAGTCACAGGACGGGGCTGTGGCCTTAGGCGGGAATACAGCACCATTGAACCCATGTAGCTTCTTATTGCTGTGGCGTTACAGAGTTGTGCATACGAGCTTGTGTCCTAACTGAAGAAGAACCCAAAAAAAAATCAAATTTGGATCGAAATGAAGTTCATCAATTCACAGAGGATCCAGCAGGTCGGCACGATGCCTTCATGGCCAGCCTGGCACTCTTCATATTCCATTTAAGAGTGAGCCCAGAGTTGGAAAATTTTACCATGTATAACCTGTTTAATCGGCTTCTAAAACGTGTGTGTGTTTACCATTCCCAGGTTATTCCGTACTGGAGCTGAGCTGTACGTTCATGCGTTTTTTGACATTTAACGGCACGTGATGCTCAGACGTCGTGTTTACCCAGTAGAGTTGTGGGTGAGCCCCCCCCCCCCCCCCCCCCCCGGGTTTTTAGGCGCATTCCTTTCTCTCTACTGTCCATCTGGCTTTGCATAAAAATGTGACACTGCTCTAATAGCATTGCCCAGTGCCATTGTTTCCCTGATCATTACGCTGCACGCATCCAGGTGCTGTTTTGCCTCCAGCAGTCAGGGTCTTAACCTGGTTTTCTTGCTCCTTGACTCCCACTGCTTTTCTGTACCAGAGAGCCAGAGTGCGGAAAAGGGGGGAAATGAATCAGGAGCCAGACGATAGTGTTTGACACATGGCGAGAGAAATCCTGCCAGCTCAGGCTCCACATCGAAGCCTAATTAGGCAAGTCTGAGGTTAATCAGGCCGACCGACGGCTGCCGTGTTGGAGGTGCTCGTGTTCTTTGGTCTTGCCGTCACGCATCGATTATCCCATTCAGTGTGTGGCGCGTTGCTGCGGCTCTGGGTTTGAGCTTGTGTTATGTAAAGAAGGAGCCCGGGTAAAATGTAGAGAGAACGGGGAAAAAAGTTAGAGGGGTTCATCGGGAGCCCTCCAACCCTTGGCCTTAAGTACATACAGCGGAAGCTTGCTTGTGAGGATTTTGATTGCATTCCGGCCACCAGCTAGTGTTTGTTGAGTGTCAGGTACTGAGTTGGACGATATCAGATCTGGGTGACTCTTCACACAACTGGAAAGAAAACTGGAGGAGTCATCAAGTCTGGTGATTACTAGGATCTCCCTGGTTAATAACCGCTTATATTTAGCAGCGTAGCGGCCCACCAGAAAAACCCAGAATCAACTTCAGAATCAGACTTCAACCTCTCTCTCTCTGGGACTAGCCAGCGGCTACATAGTGTAAAAGATGTTCAGGTAGCCTCGATTACTGAGCCGGTTATGTGTACAACAAAATTCATTAATACACATACTCAAGATTAATGGACTGACACTGCTTGCACTCTACAGAAACGGTTCAGAGCAGACTACATCTCACGATGGAGACTCAGGTCCTTTAGAGTGCAGGGGGCGATCCGCCTGAGGACCGTCTTCTCGATGCTGTGGTGGCCATTCAGCCATCTTTTATGGAGGGGTCTACTGGGAGCCAGCAGTCATTCTCCACCGGTGGAAAGAAAGGGGGGGGGGGGGGGGGGGGGGGGGGGTGGGGGGGGGGGGGGGGGTGACTAACAGAGTCATGGAAGAAGTCCAGCTCCTGTTCCTGGGGATGGTCCTCTTGACCCAGCGTGGAGGTAGGTGGGGGGACAGGAGGAATGAGGACTGAGTTTAAAAAGTGCTGAAAGAACCGTGTCCCACCCCATGTCCCATCTCTCGGAACGGCAACTGGGCAGCTCCTTCAGTGCCTCGGCTGCTTGCACCCGCGGTTGTGTGAAGGGAGGACGTACCGCAGAATCCTTCACTTTGCCCGCCGTCAGACTGTTTATAACAGGCCCGCTCCCCTCAGTAGTCTAGTTCTTACACTAGTCTATTTCCTACACTAGTCTATTTATACAATAGTCTATTCCGACACTAGTCTATTCCTACACCTAGTCTATTCCTACACTAGTCATATCTACACTAGTCTATTTCTTACAATAGGTCTATTCCTACACTAGTCTATCTCGACCACTAGGTCTATTTCACACTAGTCTATTTTTTTTTTTTTCCTACACTAGGTCTATTCCTACACTAGTCTATCTCTACACTAGTCTATCTCTACCACTTATTCTATTCCTACACTAGTCTATTCCATACACTTAGTACATTTCTACACTAGTCCATTTGCTACAACTAGTATTATTCCTACCAGTTAGTATATTCCTACACTAGTCCATTTCTACACCAGTCTATCTTACAGTAGTCTATGTCCTACACACTAGGCCATTTCTACACTAGTCGATTTCTAAACACTAGTCTATTTTCTACCGTAGGTCTATTTTCTACACTTAGTCTATTCTACAGTAGTCTATCTCTACACTAGTCTATTTCTACACTAGTCTATTTCTACACCAGTCTATTCCTACAGTAGTCTATTTCTACACTAGTCTATTTCTACACTAGTCTATTTCTACACCAGTCTATTTCTACACCAGTCTATTCCTACAGTAGTCTATTCCTACACTAGTCCATTCCTACACTAGTCCATTTCTACACTAGTCTATTCTACACTAGTCTAGTTCTACAGTAGTCTACTTCTTGTCTTGTGTATTTGGGTCCAGGGTTTGGTATGTTATTGTCTAGTGTAACTTATGAATATGCACTGTCGTACATTTGTTCATGGCATTCCTGTGATCTATGTAGTCCTGTACATTGTTGCTGCTGTTTGTGTGCCGCATCATGAGGCCTGAATGAGTCCAGATATTACCCAGGTTTTATCCCCAGTCTAGCCGGAGCATCCCGTTTCCATTGGCGTAGTTGCCATTACAATGATAGATTAATGTAATACTGTGAGAAGCATATGAGCTCCCTGTTTTAGATGGGGACTCGTCTGGATTACTTTTGGACATGTTGTGTATAAGTTATGTATGGTAAGAAATGTGTACATGAGTAGTGCAGTCTGTATCAGTATCTGCTATGGTTTTTTGTAATGCAGGTCCCACACAGTTCTGGAAAGAGTAACCTGTGACGGCATCCTCCTACTGAACACGTAGCCATCGCTTTATGGATAGAACACATGTCGCCTTATGAGAAGAGAGGGACAGCAACTAGTGGAATCATCGCCACCCATGACTGGCTCAAAAACTGTTTTGGCCACGTCACGGCCTCGATTTTCTAAAACAAAACCCACGAAGCCGTTTGTATCAGTCATTGTTTCAATCATCAATGGAAGGCACATGGGTTGCCAGATGCAGTGAAGGAAACAACCACTGGAAATGACAGGAATTAACGTTCATGCATAGGGAAATTTCATATAGCCCTGTTGATTTAAATGGATGATTGTAGATATGGTGAATCTGATAGGTGATTGCATGTGATGCTTGTGGTCTGCCAGCAAGCCCAGCACTGCCCTCCTAGCCTCCACAACACCGACCAGACCATGACAGGAAAAAAGCACCGCCCTTGTATTTACACCCATAGTCATCCAGCTGTACTCACCAGCACTTTGTAGTTCTACAGACATCAGGGTATCTAGCGTCTCATCAGCGTTTCAGAGCCTGCTTGGTCCATTGTTCCTACAGGGATCGTATTTGTAGGGATACGACAGACCACCTCACTCTTCTTTACATTAGACACACCACCACCGTTCCGCCATCTCTCGTCTCATTACCTTCGGGCGCCAATGTTGATTAAACCTGCTCAGATAAAATATTACAGCGATGAGACATGATAATCGTTTATCGATCTCGATCGAGCGCTTTAGGATGTCCTACCTGGAGATAAGATTCTGTGGGATAACATGATTCATAAATGAAGGTTGGATTTGCTTTGGCTGCACGCGTACGTAGCATCAACGCAACCTTGGACATACTGCGTCCGCCATCTTGCCAACATCATTTGACGTAAGACGTCACGCGACCACGGTAGCGGTCCGGGGAACTCTCGCCTACTGCGTATTCAGACACACTACCCATTCTCGCCTACTGTCTTCGCCAGTGTTGGTTATGTAAAGCCACGGCTTCCACCTTGCAACCCTGCCACGCACACCATTGCTGCTCAGTATTTTCTGGTCAGTGGTGGGTGTAGCTCAGTGGATAACACCTCTACCTGCCAGGGAGCCACCACCACATGTGGGAGACTGGGGTTTGAATCCCAGTCTGGGTGACTATGCTGTTACACACCAATAAGAGTCCTTGGGCCAGACTCCTAACACTACACTGGCCTCCCTGTAATGTGGTTAACCCTGTAAGTCGCTCTGGATAAGAGGGTCAGCTAAATGCCAGAAATCTAAATTTTTTCCTGAACATTAACATGAGCCAGTGTGAGATGTGAGAAAGACCTTTAGTTGCTAAAAGGTTGAACTGAAAACACCTTTCACCTTCAAACGATCTGCTAATCTCAAACGGTCACATCATATTGCCACTCTCAGACTCTCATATTTAACCAGCCTCAGTATTTAAACGGCCAAGTGTAATATTTTCGTCTCATCTGTCTAATGTGGCGTATCTACTTTTAGGACTGCTGTGTGAATGTGATGAAGTTCAGGTCAAATTTGTGCAGAAATATCTAGAAAAGTCTACAGGGGTAACAGACCATTAAGCACCACTATACATATATATATATATATATATATGTATGTATTAATCCCACTTTTTAAATAATTTAGCTTCAAATATACATGACATTCTTCTTTTGCACCCTTTTCTATCCATGTACTTGCATATTTGAAATACGTTATTGTGTATCAAATATTCTATTACTCTGTATATTTACCTCAAGATAATCTGTATCTTGCTCTCTCTTCTATCTCTAAATCTCTCTCTCTCTCCTTTCTATCTCTCTCTCTCTCTCTACCTCTATCATCTCTCTCTCTCTATCTCTTCTCTCTCTCTCTCTCTCTCTTTATTTCTCTATCTCTTCTCTCTCTATTCTATTCTGTCTCTCTCTCACTACTATTCTCTCGCTCTCTCTCTCTCTCTCTCTTCTATCTATCTATACTATCATATCTCTATCTCTATATCTATCTATATCTCTCTCTCTCTCTCTCTCTCTCGCTATCTCTCTCTCTCTCGCTATCTCTCTCTCGCCATCTCTCTCTCTCTCTTGCTATCTCTCTCTCTCTCTTTCTCTTTCTCTCTCTCTCTCTCTCTCTCTCTCTCTCTCTCTCTCTCTATCTATCTATCTATCTATATATCTATCTATCTATATATCTAGCTATCTATCTATCTATATATATATAATCATATATATTATATATATATAATATATATATAT
>JAMWET010003339.1:0-39752 GCA_024036415.1 Prochilodus magdalenae | reverse complement strand
CATGGCTGTGTGTGCTGTGAGGACTGTTCTCGGATGAGAGGAGTGGAGGGACTAACAATGGTTTGATGTGGGTTAGCTGTTTCCAGGAGACAGATTAGGATTACAGGCCCACTGATCCAGAAGTGGAAGCAACCAGTGCTGGGGGGGATTCAGGATGTGAAGGTGTAGTCCCAGGAGAGAGAGAGAGAGCGACGGAAAGAGAACGACAGGAGATGTAGATGATGACAGAGGGGTAGAGAGAGAGAGAGATGGAGACGAGAGAGATGGTAGCCGGTGTGGATAAGTGTCAAGGCCACCCCCTACCTCACGAACCCCTGTGCTGTGGCGCGAACAAAAAAGCGAGGGTGAGTTAGCCCACCTTGGATTGCTCTAGCCCGACAGTCACGGATGCATTTCATCCCCTCCTCCAATCACCGAAGCCGCGGTGAACCCCGGAGACAAATGGCGGCATGCGTTCTCCCGGACAGCGGACCCGCTACACTGAGCTCATCCACATCGCTACCGATGGCGCCAGGTAATGACATCATACGAATGTTCGTATATTTACAGAGAGAGATATATCTGTAACCCAGAAAGATAACTCCCACTCCTCCCATGGTAGCCCACCATGGTAGGTCTACTCATGTAGTCCACCATGTAGCCCACCATGCAGTACACACAAGCCCTCTAATCCCAGAACAATCTTCAACCCACTGTACAAGGTGGTGATCACTTTCCAGTGTTTAAACGATATCACCCACCTGATAGATGTCCTGCAGGATTTGTCCCTCGTTGACCAGGACGCTCATTTCTTCCCTCCAGCAGGGGGACTTACCTGTAGTCCTGCTAATGACTCGAGGCATCTGACAGAACCCTGAGTACTGTTTGGTTTGGCATCTTTCAAAGCCCAACTAGCAGCTACTGTAAAACTGGCTGGTACTGTGTTCAGATCCACAGATGGATTGAAAAATATTTTTTTTTTCAGCAGGACTCTCAAGCTGAACGAATCGGAAGCTGCCCAACGAGGAAACCATACTGTGCAGGTTGGTCTCAGTCGTGATGATGTTTAACATCGGAGGAAAGATCATGGCGGTGTGTGGGTGAGGACTGTTGCTGGATATGAGAGGAGCGTGAGGGACTTACACTGGAGTAGGAGTGGTGGGGGTTAGTTTTCTCAGGAGACAGTTAGGTATTAGGAGGCCACTACGGCTATGCCAACAAATGTGTGCTTGCTGGGATGAATGGTCAGGAAATTATTGCCCGATGCGAACGAACAGATACATTCGCTAACGCGTGTGTGGGATAAGCCTCTCACGAAAGAGGGAGTGAAGATCCAGAAGTGGAAACAGTGAGAGATAGGAGAGACCGGGAGAGAGACGGACCGAGAGAGTAGTCTGGGTAGAGATCAGAGAGACAAGACAGAGAGATCAGAGAGATGGAGAGAGAGACAAGAGAGATGGAGAGAGAGACAGAGAGACGGAGAGAGAGGGGTAGAGAGAGAGGGCGTAGCGGTGCTGGATAAGCTCACAAGCCAACCCACCTCCCGGGACCCCGTGCTGTTGGTGACAAAGCGAGAGTGAGTAGCCCACCTTGGATTTGCTAGTAGCCCGACAGTCACGGAAGCATTTCAACCCACCTCCTCCCATCACCGAGCCGCTGGTGACCCGGAGGAACAAATGGCGGCATTGCGTTTCTCCACGACCAGCGGCCCGCTACACTATGTGAGCTCATTCCCACTTCCTGCTACCGAGGCGCCCGGTTAATGATATCACACACATGCACATCGAGTTTATCATTTCTTTCACCCAGGATAAGCCATTCAGAATCGTGTCCCTCTGGTGTCTCGTGCTCGGTTCTCACTCTGTCAGCATGATCACTGGGTGTACACTCGGTGGGTGTCTCGGGTGCTTTCATACGCAAGGTTCCAATTGCCCAACTTCACAGCAACAGAGAAGCAATCAAAGACAAAAGCCTATCAACAACCAATCACAGCACAGAGAGCACAGATAACTGACCAATCAATCAGCACACAGAGTAGTCACAGATAACTTGGTACAATCCACAGCACAGGAGAGCACAAATAACTGACCAATCACACAGCACAGAAAGCTCCAAACAAGGTACCAATGGGATCATGGATCTGATGAGTAAAGGGAGTCCCTAAAAACTAACGGACATCCTAAGAGAGAGCTCCTGTACACTCAGAATGGAGTTCCTTAAACCACATGTACCGTTTTAACGAGGAGAGAGCAAAAGTAAACCCTCTCCCTTGAGACCACCAATTGTCAGACTCTATCGCCCAGTCTTTAAGCTGGCTAGAGATGGACTGGAAGAGCGTGCAGTCTCGAATAAACGCTGCTCGCAAACTTAATACCGCCCTGTATTAGAGGTGGAGCTCTCACAGAAAGCCGCCGGCTACCTCACCATTCGCTTGAG
Source organism: Prochilodus magdalenae (assembly GCA_024036415.1). Taxonomy (NCBI): domain Eukaryota; kingdom Metazoa; phylum Chordata; class Actinopteri; order Characiformes; family Prochilodontidae; genus Prochilodus; species Prochilodus magdalenae. Next base: position 37,337 of record JAMWET010003339.1, on the reverse strand, counting down.
AAACTTAACTTCCAGCTCCCTCGTCAACGCGATTGAAAAATCCGGGGTAGTAGCAAGACTAGTCCTGGAGTTACCACGAGCATCTGGTATTAGCACCGGAGTAGGCCCGTGTGTGCGGCACTGTTGGAACAGAGAGGGTTGTGGGTGGCGAGGGGTGGTTGAGGGTTGTGGGTGTGTTCTCCGTCGTTTCCGGTCTTCACTTCCGCTGCTGAGTGTTCCGGATTCAGCTGTGTCCTTGTAAATACAGCTGCTTTCATATGAGACAATAACAGATCCAGTGTAGGAGCTCAGTAAAAAACTTCCTCCTTCACATGCAGCTCCTTATCCCAAACTCCTCCTCTCCCCCAACTTTAGAACTTCAACACACTTCTCTACACTATGACGTTCACACTCACAAGGGTTCCACTAACGCTTCCCTACGTTCAGGTACTGTGGAGTCCTGGTGCAGGTCCGCAAGGGATACTTGTACTGGGCTGGACAGTGTCAGGGTGCTGAACCATATATCTGTTAATTGTTCTAGTTATGTTATTATGAGAGGTCACGTCTGGTTCTATTATAATCTGTATTAAAAAGCTGAAACAGTCGAGAATATATTGATTCGCATAATAATAAACTAAGAACTTAAAGTAACAGATCTACAGAATCCATAGTTATTACAGCCGTAATGTAGAAAACAGGCGCCCCCCCTTACAGGGGATGGGTATAATTATGGGAGTTTTTATACTATGATAGAGGTAATATTATTATAATTCTATAATAATAATAATAATAATAATAATAGAAACCAGAGGTATTATGGAAATATATTAACTGCAGGTACACAGCTAAAAGAAGACATGCGCAGATTAAAGAGAGACGAGGGAACGAAGTGGTTTCATCAGGAGCCACTAATGAAGAAATCCTGTCCCTCTGTGTAATATACAACCCGAGGCACCATTTAAAATACCCGAGGAACGGGACGATTACCGGAAGGGAGCGTATTACCGTGTACCGATACTGATGGAGGAATGAAAACACACCAAAAATATAAAAATAAAAAAAAACTGTATTAAATACAATGAAAAACACAAAACAAAATAAATACATTTTCCTGTTTAATTTTTGAAACTTAAAAATGAAAGATTGATTATAATAATTATAATATAAATAATAAAAAAGTATAAATATCTTTATTTGAAAACAGGAACATTTAATACTTCAAATGTGATTATTTTTTAGTTTCTCACTGTATTTGCAAATAAGAACCATTCTGTGCTACAGGACGAAGTTTCGTTTCAAAATTTTATTACGTATATTAATAAAAGAAAATATGAATTTCTTATTAATAATAATGTATATAATTAATTTAATTTTCAAATTAGAATTATAATTCATGGATCGTCTTCAAAGAGTGGTGAAATAAAATCTCGGCTTGTAAAACACGGTATTAGGATCTTTAAGAATATAAAAAAATAAATAAATAGATAAAATAAATAAAAAAAACTGTAAAAAAGACTCTTTAATCTTCAGGAATTAATTATTAAAATACAACTGAAAATTATAAAAATAATCACAATAATGTTTTTTCGAAAACACAATTATATATTAATTAATAAAACAACTATTACATCTAATATTTAACCTGAGGTATTGAAGGCATTCATTGATTATTATTATTATTATTATTATTATTATTATTCATGATTTATTATATTATTATTATTTGTTATATTTTGTGTGCAGTAAGAGTGAGTTACATAAACACTATACAGGTTACAGTACAGTGGTGTGTTGGACTGTCACATCAGCAGACAAGCCAATTGTCTCTATTAGACTCAACGACAAACCCGAGTGGACTGTGCCACTGTAAAACACTAACACACTAGGTGTAATTAAACATGTATGAATAGATATGTAATATGATGGTTGTAATATGTAGATGTATAAACGAAAGTGTCGTGTAAATAAGTTATAGGAGTAGAGAGGGGTGTAGTAAAGTCCATCTGGCTGCTCCAGAGAGGACGGTCGCTGTTTAGTGACATCATCCAAAACGCGTATATACATACAGAGAGAGAGACGAGAGACTGAGGAGACGGAGAGCGAGGAGAGAGAGAGCACCTCCCCCCCCACAGAGAGAGAGACCAGACAGAGAGATGAGGAGAGAGAGAGAGATGGAGAGAGGAGAGAGAGAAGAGAGACGCAGAGACAGAGGGGACGAATGACCACGTCCTCGTATACAAAACAGGAAAACTACTACAGGAATCCTGGGATTAATCTTCAGGAGTCAGATTAGGGTGATTACAGGTCTGCTGGATACAGAAAGTGTAATACAAACGCTGGATGTGTTTTATAGTCTTTTTCATTAAAAAAGGGCCCACCACTCACTCACAGGGCCCCGTCAGTAGATGTAGGATAAAGATCGAGCCACCCAACTCCCCGACCCGGTTCCTGTGGGCAGCTGGCCCGCTTACACATGACGTTACCCTCACATCGCTTAACGAGGCGCCCAGTAATCCCATCATATAAAACATTACAGAGAGACGAGATATATTTCGTACCCAGCCAGATAATCCCAGTGTTCCAGATGGAGTCTGATAACACCTACTGCACCCAGAACAGTCTTCACCCACACGAGTTTGGTGATCACCTTCCTTGTGTTAAACCGATATCACACACCTGATGTATTCCTGTCAGGAACTTGTCCCTCGTTGACGAGGACGTTCATTTTGTCCTCCTGCAAGACACATGACTTACCTGTAGCTCCTGTAAATGACTCGACAGGCTTCATGACAGAACCTGGAGATGTTTGGGTCTGTCGCATTCTTCAAAAGCCCAACTAGCAAGCGCTGTAAACTGGGATGGTACTTTGTGATTCAGATCCACAGAGTCAGAGTCAATAACAATCTGCTAAACGCAGCAAAGAGACCATGCTGGTCAACCGGGTTTCACAGCCACTAACCCCCCACCAATGAACCAGCACACGGGCCTGGCAGGAATGGTCAAACAAGCTTCCACCATGCAAGGACTTCTCTGTTCTGAACAGCATCGCGAGCAAAAAGGGTCCAGGGAGTTTCAGGTGACACGCAGCAAGAACTCACCAGCACTAACACGCTTGGACCAACATGGACTTCAAGTGAATCAAACCCTGTGAACTAGGAGCTGAGCGAATCAGAGACAGTGAAGTAGGAGCCATGTGACTCAGAGACAGTGCATAAGGAGCCAAGTGAATCAGAGACAAGTCAATATCAATCTGTGAAGACCAGGAATGCATGTGGCACAGGGGCATCTATGCCCAGCAGACTGCTCAGGTATCAGCCACCCACCTCCCGACCCCGTGCTGTGGGCGAGCAAAACTGGGTTTTCAGCCAATATGGAATTGCTTCGTCCACCCATGTCCACGGATGCGTTCCTCTCCCACCTCCTCAATTCACAGAGCTGCTGAGGCCAGGAATGCATGTGGCATCAGGGGGCAGATTTGTGGACCAGCCAGACTGCCTCAGGTACCCCCAGGGGGGTAAAAGCCGCCCAGCCTCCCACGACCCCGTGCTGTTGGGGTGAGACAAAACTGGGTTTTCAGCACCTATTGGAATTGTTTAGTCCCCCAGTCACGAATGCTTTTCCTCCCACCTCCCTCAGGGGGGTTCACAGAGGTGGGCTGGGGACCAGGAATGCATGTGGCCACAGGGGCATCTGTGCCCAGGCAGCCTGCTCAAGTCGTGATGTGAGTGTAACACTAATCATGGAGGAAGATCATGGCTGTGTGTGGGTGAGGACTGGTTGGATGGATGAGAGGAGCGAGGGACTACACTGGATATGATGTGGGGTTAGTTCCAGGAGACAGATTAGGATTACAGGCCACTGATCCAGAAGTGGAAACAGTGAGAGATAGAGAGACGGAGAGAGAGAGAGAGAGACAGAGAGAGAGACAGAGAGACGGAGAGAGAGGTAGAGAGAGAGAGAGAGAGAGAGAGACAGAGAGAGAGAGAGACGGAGAGAGAGACAGAGAGAGAGACAGAGAGAGAGAGAGACGGAGAGAGAGACAGAGAGAGAGACAGAGAGACAGAGAGAGAGAGACAGAGAGAGAGACAGAGGGACGGAGAGAGAGACAGAGAGGTAGTGGTGTGGATAAGCTCAAGCCACCCACCTCCCGACCCCGTGCTGTGGGCGAACAAAGCAAGGGTGAGTAGCCCACCTTGGATTGCTCTAGCCCGACAGTCACGGATGCATTTCACCCACCTCCTCCATCACCGAGCCGCTGGTGACCCGGAGAACAACTGGCGCATGCGTTCTCACGGACAGCGGCCCGCTACACATGAGCTCATCCACTCCGCTACCGAGGCGCCAGGTATGACATCATACGAAGTGTTCGTATATACAGAGAGAGATATATCTGTACCCAGAAGATAATCCCACTCCTCCAGTGTAGCCCACCATGTAGTCCCCCATGTAGCCCACCATGTAGTCCACCCTGTAGCCCACCATGTAGTCCACCCTGTAGCCCACCATGTAGTCCACCATGTAGTCCACCATGTAGTCCACCCTGTAGCCCACCATGTAGCCCACCATGTAGTCCACCAAGCCTCTAATCCAGAACAATCTTCACCCACACAAGGTGGTGATCACTTCCAGTGTTATATAATATCACACCTGAGATGTCCTGCAGGATTTGTCCCTCGTTGACCAGGACGTTCATTTGTCCCCTCAGCATGACTTACCTGTAGTCCTGTAATGACTCGAGGCTCTGACAGAACCTGAGATGTTTGGTTTGGCATCTTCAAAGCCCAACTAGCAGCGCTGTAAACTGGATGGTACTGTGTTCAGATTCACAGATGGATTTGAAACTATTTTTTTTTCAGCAGGGAGGAAGCTGAACGAATCAGAGCCTGCCAAGGGGGAGCCATACGAATCAAAGCCTGCCAAGGTGGAGCCATACGAATCAGAGCCTGCCAAGGTGGAACCATATGAATCAGAGCCTGCCAAGGTGGAGCCATACGAATCAGAGCCTGCCAAGGTGGAGCCATACGAATCAGAGCCTGCCAATGTGGAGCCATACGAATCAGAGCCTGCCAAGGTGGAGCCATACGAATCAGAGCCTGCCAAGGTGGAGCCATACGAATCAGAGCCTGCCAAGGTAGAGCCATACGAATCAGAGCCTGCCAAGGTGGAGCCATACGAATCAGAGCCTGCCAAGGTGGAGCTATACGAATCAGAAGCTGCCAAGGTGGAGCCATACGAATCAGAAGCTGCCAAGGTGGAGCCATACGAATCAGAGCCTGCCAAGGTGGAGTCATACGAATCAGAAGCTGCCAAGGAGGAGCCATACGAATCAGAAGATTTAAATAAAGAGCCAATTGAATCAAAAACTCTGAATAAGGAAGCAAACGAATCAGCATCTGACTTGGAGTTAGCACAGGTGCCTGGATTAGCCCTGGAGTTAGCACATGCATCTGACTTGGCCCTGGTGTTGGCACAAGCATCTGACTTGGCCCTGGTGTTGGCACATGCATCTGACTTGGCCCTGGTGTTGGCACAAGCATCTGACTTGGCCCTGGTGTTGGCACATGCATCTGACTTGGCCCTGGAGTTAGCACAAGATTTTGGATTAGCCCTTGAGTTAGCTTGAGCATCTGATTTAGCGGTACAGGTAGCACGAGCATCTGACTTGGCCCTGGAATTAGCACGGGTGCTTGGATTATCCCTGGAGTTAGCACGAGCATCTGACATGGCCCTGGTGTTGGCACAAGCGTCTAACTTGGCCCTGGAGTTAGCACGAGCATCTGACTTGGCCCTGGTGTTGGCACAAGCGTCTGACTTGGTCCTGGTGTTGGCACGAGCATTTGACTTGGCCCTGGTGTTAGCACGAGATTTTGGATTAGCCATCGAGTTAGCTTGAGCATCTGATTTAGTGGTACAGTTAGCACCAGCATCTGACTTGGCCCTGGATTTAGCTTGAGCACCTGGATTAGTTCACAGTCTTCACTCATATGGAATAACAGATCCAGTGAGGAGCTCAGTCTGTGGGTGAACAAACAGAGGGTGTGTAGCCCACCTTGCTCTAGCCCAACAGTTACGGATGCATTTCACCCACCTCCTCCATCACTGAGCCGCTGATGACCCGGAGAACAACTGGCAAATTAGTCACAACTAAAACCTTTCAAGCTCGGCAAACTTGCTGCTGCAGATGGAGCTAAACACTTACATGTACACTCTGGTACACCTCCAACACTGTATGCAGACTATACATTCAGAAACAGCCCACCCAAGAGCAGGATACCATACCATACCGCAATAAGCACATGCAGGTCATCAGCCAAACAGACATACTGCTAAACCCTGTCTGCAGAACTGTAGAAGTGATGGAGAACGCTCAGCTTGAACTAGACAAAGTGAACCTGCATACTTACATTTAAATATACGCATACCGCCCATCAATCCCACCGCAGAATAATCCCACACCGTTAAAAATACGTGCAGGTCCTCCACTCCACTAGCACTGAGCAACACAGACCCACCTACAAACCCAGAATGCTTTGCCCTGCAATCCAATTGGCCAAAGGGACACAGGTAGGCAGGTTAAACATGAACACGTCCTTAAAGTCCCTAAACGATCCTTTTACCATATATACAGAGAGAGAGAGAGAGAGAGAGAGAGAGAGAGAGAGACAGAGAGAGAGAAGGAGAGCGAGAGAGAGAGAGAGAGAGGGGACGAATACACGTCCTGGTTACCGAGAGACAAACCCTGCAGGTGGTCTCAGTCGTGATTGTGGTTTAACACTGGAAGCGTTCACCGCAGTCTAAGAGGGAAGACTGTTCTGGACGAGAGGAGCGAGGGACTACATAAGAAAGGCATCCTGGGATTATCTTCAGGAGTCAGATTAGGATTACAGGTCACTAATAGAAAGTGTAATAAACGCTGGATGTTTTTATAGTCTTCCATTAAAAAAGGGCCCACCCCTCACCCACCCCGTCAGTGATGTGGATAAGATCGAGCCACCCAGCTCCCGACCACGTGCTGTGGGCAGCGGCCCGCTACACATGACGTTACCCACACCGCTAACGAGGCGCCAGTAATCCCATCATATACATACAGAGAGAGAGATATATCTGTACCCAGAAGATAATCCCAGTGTTCAGATGGAGTCCGATACACCTCTCGCCTAGAACAGTCTTCACCCACACAAGGCGGTGATCACTTCCTGTGTAAATAACTGTCCAATCACAGCACAGAGGACACAGATAACTGTCCAATCACAGCACAGAGGACACAGATAACTGTCCAATCACAGCACAGAGGACAATCAGAATGTCTGACTTCCTTTAGGAGAAGCTACACACAGACACAGCTAATGTCCTGCAATGGGGATCATTACATCAGACTACAGTCCTAACAGCAACACAGTCCTCACCCTGAATATCCCAACACCCCGTTACCAAACAACAGCAACCAATCAGGAAGCTGGATTCACACGCACATACTGGATTCACACACACATACTGGATTCACACCATTCAGCTGCTCACCACACACACTCCTGTCCAGTGTAAACCTCAACAGAGTTCAGTTAAACCCGCACAGTTAAAGACCCACACACTAAACCACACACAGCTTACTGCCACAGCGGACAGACCCAACAAAGAGGACATGGCAGTTCCACCAAACAGCTGATGTGTGAAGATGAGGGAAGATCCCACAGAAACCTAAACCCAGATCTAATCCCTGTAGACCAGCACTGCCACAGCGGGCATATGAGCATGCCCATGCCCCTTCACCAGCCGACAGCCCACCTCAGATTAGAACCAGGAATGACTCATACTCATTCATACTCATTCCTCATATAGACACACATGTAGAGAGAGAGAGAGAGAGAGAGAGAGAGAGGGGACAGATAATCGTCCTGGTCAACGGACCACTAATCCTGCAGGTGGTCTCAGTCGTGATGATGTTTAACACTGGAGGAGATCATGGCGGTGTGTGGGTGAGGACTGTTCTGGATGAGAGGAGCGAGGGACTACACTGGATAGGATGTGGGGTTAGTTCCAGGAGACAGATTAGGATTACAGGCCACTGATCCAGAAGTGGAAACAGTGAGAGATAGAGAGACGGAGAGAGAGAGAGAGAGACGGAGAGAGAGAGAGGTAGTGGTGTTGATAAGCTCAAGCCACCCACCTCCCGACCCCGTGCTGTGGGCGAACAAAGCGAAGGTGAGTAGCCCACCTTGGATTGCTCTAGCCCGACAGTCACGGATGCATTTCACCCACCTCCTCCATCACCGAGCCGCTGGTGACCCGGAGAACAACTGGCGCATGCGTTCTCACGGACAGCGGCCCGCTACACATGAGCTCATCCACTCCGCTACCGAGGCGCCAGGTATGACATCATACGAAGTGTTCGTATATACAGAGAGAGATAAACCTGTACCCAGAAGATAATCCCACTCCTCCAATGTAGCCCACCATGTAGACCACCATGTAGTCCACCCTGTAGTCCACCATGTAGACCACCATGTAGCCCACCATGTAGTCCACCATATGCCTCTCGTCCAGAACAGACGCCCCTCATACACACAAGGCGGTGATCACTTCCAGTGTTAAACGATATCACACCTGAGATGTCCTGCAGGATTTGTCCCTCGTTGACCAGGACGTTCATTTGTCCCTCCAGCAGGACTTACCTGTAGTCCTGTAATGACTCGAGGCTCTGACAGAACCTGAGATGTTTGGTTTGGCATCTTCAAAGCCCAACTAGCAGCGCTGTAAACTGGATGGTACTGTGTTCAGATCCACAGAGTCAGAGTCAATAACCTGCTAAACCAGCAAAGACCATGCTGGTCAACCAGCTTCACCAGCACTAACCACCATGAACCAGCATGGGCCTGCAGGAATTCAACCAGCTTCACCAGCAAGGACTTTCTGTCTGACCAGCAAAACCAGCACCAGACCAGAACTCACCAGCACTAACACGCTTGGACCAACATGGACTTCAAGTGAATCAGAAGCTCTGAATAAGGAGTCAAGTGAATCAGAAGCTCTGAATAAGGAGTCAAGTGAATCAGAAGCTCTGAACAAGGAGTCAAGTGAATCAGAAGCTCTGAATAAGGAGTTAAGTGAATCAGAAGCTCTGAACAAGGAGTCAAGTGAATCAGTAGCTGTGAAGATTCCACTTTCACAAGTCATCTAAAACCGTCCAATCAGAAAGCCAGATGTCAGTAACGGTAGCTGTACACTGTAAACAACAGTACAGAAGGTATTATAAATAAACGGGCAGTCTTATAGGGCATAGACAAAGTGGCAGTGCCCAGTGATATGAGTATGGAGAGTGTACTGTGTAATGTTCAGCTGGTGTTCAGTTAGTGTTCAGTAATGTCCCAGCACAGTGAAGAGGAGCTGTACAGTGTGATGCTGTTGGGACCCCCAGGTATGTGTAGGGATCTACCAGCTCAACATTCTGACCCATGATGGTAATGGGGCTGATCGTGGACCTGCTCCTCCTGAAGGCCTCCACCATCTCCTTCAGCTCTGTCACATAGAGGAGCAGATGGGTCCTTGGACTCCACTCTACAAAGCTGTTCACAAGGAGTGGAGGAACCATCTGCTCCTCAATGTGACTGAGCTGAAGGAGGTGATGGAGGCCTTCAGGAGGAGGAGGTAGAGAGAGAGAGAGAGAGAGAGCGAGCGAACGAGAAAGAGAGAGAGAGAGAGAGAGAGAGAGAGAGAGAGAGAGAAAGAGAGAGAGAGAGAGAGAGAGAGAGAGAGAGAGAGTTAGAGAGAGAGAGGTATAGAGAGAGAGAGAGAGAGAGAGAGAGAGAGGGGACGAATAATCGTCCTGGTCAACAGACCACTAATCCTGCAGGTGGTCTCAGTCGTGATGATGTTTAACACTGGAGGAGATCATGGCTGTGTGTGGGTGAGGACTGTTCTGGATGAGAGGAGCGAGGGACTACACTGGATAGGATGTGGGGATAGTTCCAGGAGACAGATTAGGCCACTGATCCAGAAGTGGAAACAGTGAGAGACAGAGAGACGAAGAGTGACACGGAGAGAGAGAGAGAGAGACAGAGAGACAGAGAGAGACAGAGAGAGAGAGAGAGAGAGAGAGAGAGAGAGAGAGACAGAGAGAGAGAGACGGAGAGAGAGAGAGAGAGGTAGCGGTGTGGATAAGCTCAAGCCACCCACCTCCCGACCCCGTGCTGTGGGCGAACAAAGCAAGGGTGAGTAGCCCACCTTGGATTGCTCTAGCCCGACAGTCACGGATGCATTTCACCCACCTCCTCCATCACCGAGCCGATGGTGACCCGGAGAACAACTGGCGCATGCGTTCTCACGGACAGCGGCCCGCTACACATGAGCTCATCCACTCCGCTACCGAGGCGCCAGGTATGACATCATACCCATTCTTCAGATATACAGGGAGAGACAGAGAGAGGACAAATCAACACCCACATATACAGAGAGATCGAGAGACGGAGAAAAAGTCACGGATGCTTTCCTCCCACCTCCTCAATCACAGAACTGCTGGGACCAGGAATGCATGTGGCACAGGGGCATCTATGCCCACCAGCCTGCTCAAGTATAAGCCGCCCACCTCCCGACCCCGTGCTGTGGGCGAGCAAAATTGGGTTTTCAGCCCATATGGAATTGCTTAGTCCCCCAGTCACGGATGCTTTCCTCCCACCTCCTCAATCACAGAGCTGCTGGGACCAGGAATGCATGTGGCACGGGGGCATTCGTGCCCACCAGACTGCTCAAGTATTAGCCGCCCACCTCCCGACCCCGTGCTGTGGGCGAGCAAAATTGGGTTTTCAGCCCATATGGAATTGCTTAGTCCCCCAGTCACGGATGCTTTCCTCCCACCTCCTCAGTCACAGAGCTGCTGGGACCAGGAATGCATGTGGCACAGGGGCATCTATGCCCAGCAGACTGCTCAGGTATAAGCCGCCCACCTCCCGACCCCGTGCTGTGGGCGAGCAAAATTGGGTTTTCAGCCCATATGGAATTGCTTCGTTCCCCAGTCACGGATGCTTTCCACCCACCTCCTCAATCACAGAGCTGCTGGGACCAGGAATGCATGTGGCACAGGGGCATTCGTGCCCACCAGTCTGCTCAAGTATATGCCACCCACCTCCCGACCCCGTGCTGTGGGCGAGCAAAATTGGGTTTTCAGCCCATATGGAATTGCTTAGTCCCCCAGTCACGGATGCTTTCCTCCCACCTCCTCAGTCACAGAGCTGCTGGGACTAGGAATGCATGTGGCACAGGGGCATCTATGCCCAGCAGACTGCTCAGGTATAAGCCACCCACCTCCCGACCCCGTGCTGTGGGCGAGCAAAATTGGGTTTTCAGCCCATATGGAATTGCTTCGTTCCCCAGTCACGGATGCTTTCCTCCCACCTCCTCAATCACAGAGCTGCTGGGACCAGGAATGCATGTGCCACAGGGGCATCTGTGCCAGGCAGCCTGCTCAAGTCCTGATGATGTTTAACACTGGAGGAGATCATGGCTGTGTGTGGGTGAGGACTGTTCTGGATGAGAGGAACAAGGGACTACACTGGATAGGATGTGGGGTTAGTTCCAGGAGACAGATTAGGATTACAGGCCACTGATCCAGAAGTAGAACTAGTGCTTCAGGAAGGTGAAGGTTGTTAGTCCAGAGAGAAAGAGAGACAGAGAGACGGAGAGAGAGACAAAGAGACAGAGAGGTAGAGAGAGATGGAGAGACGGAGAGAGAGAGAGGTAGCGGTGTGGATAAGCTCAAGCCACCCACCTCCCGACCCCGTGCTGTGGGCGAACAAAGCAAGGGTGAGTAGCCCACCTTGGATTGCTCTAGCCCGACAGTCACGGATGCATTTCACCCACCTCCTCCATCACCGAGCCGCTGGTGACCCAGAGAACAACTGGCGCATGCGTTCTCACGGACAGCCTCAGCTGGCCCGCTACACATGAGCTTATCCACTCCGCTACAGAGGCGCCAGGTATGACATCACACCATATCACAGGATTTATCATTCTTTGACCAGGACGTTCATCTGCCCCCTGTGTCTCTTGTTTGTCATACTACAGAGGCGCCAGGTATTACTCTTTGGTCATATGTGGGTGTATATTCGTGGGTGTGGGTGTTTCATACCTACGTAAAATTGCCCAATCACAGCACAGAGGACAGAGATAATTGACCAGTCACAGCAAAGAGAGCACAGAAGCTCCCAACAAGGTACCAATCGGATCATGGTCTGTGAGTAAGGAGTCCTAAACTAACGGACTCCTAAGAGAGAGCTCTGTCCACTCACAATGGAGTCTTAAACACATGTACCGTTTTACTGGGAGAGCAAAGTAACCCATCTTACTGAGACACATCAGACTCTATCCCAGTCTTTAAGCTGGTAGAGATGGACTGGAAGAGCGGCAGTCCGAATAACGCTGCTCCAACTTACCGCCCTGTATTAGAGGTGGAGCCTCACAGAAAGCGCCGCCTACCTCACCTCGCTAAACTCCGCCCTCCGAGTGTAATCCGGGTAGAGCGGATTAGTTGGAGTTAGCACGAGCATCTGGATTAGCCCGGAGTAGGCCCGTGTGTGCCGCACTGTTGGAGAGTATGTGGTTGGAGAGGGTGTGGTTGGAGAGGGTGTGGGTGTCTCTCAGTCGGGTTCATAATGAAAAATGATGGAGAAGGTAGCATCTCTACGAAAGTGGCTCGGGTGTTGTTTAGTTACAGGATTGCACCGCAGTCTACAACAGGGAAGTCACCTGCAGAGTTGTTACAAGGTAGAAAACTAAGGTCAACATTAGACCTGGTGCATCCAGACTTAAAGAGGAGGGTGATTCAGAAGCAAGGTAAACAGAATCACGACAAGCCACGCCGAGGTCGGGAATTCCAACAAGGAGTTATGGTAATGACAAGGAATTTCAGTCATGGTCCTAAATGGATTCAAGGACTAACTGAAGAAGTGACGGGTCCAGTATCCAAGGTCTGGCTGGGTGATGGCAGAATTGTGCGAAGACATGTGGATCAGATAGTGGCTGGAGGTGAGGACAGTCAGGTCTCAGAGATGGATGTGTCAGACAGACTTGTTTCAAATCCACTGTCTCTAGAAACAGACGTTGCTGAAACCATTACAATCTCGGGAAAGGATCAAACAGAGGACTCTGTCAGGGACGGTGAGATTCCCCAGCAGGAGGAACAATCCAGCAGTGTCAGTACTGAGGATTCTCAGAGTGGTGGAAAAGTGTTGCTTCGCTCTCAGAGGACTGTAAGAAAGCCTACTCACTTACAAGACTATGAACAGTAATTGATTACTAGCTGATTGTGTGCTTTAGTGATTTTGGTGGTTGTACAATAAAAAAAAAGACAACCTACTTTGTACTAAAGGCAAATTGCAAAAGATTATTTATTGGGAAATACTATAATGTTTTTTGTCTGTTTGTCAATAAGTGAACTCCTAGGGAAATATGTAGTAATGTGTAAATGGTTAGGTATTTTGAGAACCAGTAGGGGACAATAGAGCAAAGCGGCAGTGGGTGTCTGTGAGGAAGAAGAGGGGGTTGAAGCTGGTGGCTGCCAGGAGAAACGGCGTTGTTGCGAGTTCCTGCACCATGGATCGATAGATAGATAGATAGATAGATAGATAGATAGATAGATAGATATTACAGCACAGTATTACCTCACATTCCTATACAGATCCATAAACAGAGTCATTAAACACCACCACTAACACGTATGATGTGCAGTAAGAGTGAGTTACATAAACACTATACAGGTTACAGTACAGTGGTGTGTTGGACTGTCACATCAGCAGAAAGCCAATGTCTCTATTAGACTCACACAAACCGAGTGACTGTGCACTGTAAACAATAACACACTAGTGTAATTAACATGTATGAATAGATATGTTAATAGATGTGTAATATGTAGATGTATAAACAAAGTGTCTGTGTATAGTTATATGAGTAGAGAGGTGTAGTAATGTCCAGCTGCTGCTCAGAGAGACGGTCCTGTTAGTGACATCATCCAAACCCTTTATACATACAGAGAGAGAGAGAGAGAGAGAGAGAGAGAGAGAGAGAGAGACAGAGGGGACGAATACACGTCCTTGTCTACAAGACACAAACCCTGCAGGTGGTCTCAGTCCTGATTGTGGTTTTACACTGGAAGCTTCACCGCAGTCTAAGAGGGAAGACTGTTCTGGACGAGAGGAGCGAGGGACTACATGTGAAAGGAATCCTGGGATTATCTTCAGGAGTCAGATTAGGATTACAGGTCACTGATAGAAAGTGTAATAAACGCTGGATGTTTTTTATAGTCTTCCATTAAAAAAGGGCCCACCCCTCACCCACCCCGTCAGTGATGTGGATAAGATCGAGCCACCCAACTCCCGACCCCGTGCTGTGGGCAGCGGCCCGCTACACATGACGTTATCCACACCGCTAACGAGGCGCCAGTAATACCATCATATACATACAGAGAGAGAGATATATCTGTACCCAGAAGATAATCCCAGTGTTCAGATGGAGTCCGATACACCTCTCACCCAGAACAGTCTTCACCCACACAAGGCGGTGATCACTTCCGGTCCCAAACTATATCACACCTGAGATGTCCTGCAGGATTTGTCCCTCGTTGACCAGGACGTTCATTTGTCCCTCCAGCATGACTTACCTGTAGTCCTGTAATGACTCGAGGCTCTGACAGAACCTGAGATGTTTGGTTTTGGTTTGGAGTCAATAACCTGCTAAACCAGCAAAGACCATGCTGGTCAACCAGCTTCACCAGCACTAACCACCATGAACCAGCATGGGCCTGCAGGAATTCAACCAGCTTCACCAGCAAGGACTTTCTGTCTGACCAGCAAAACCAGAACCAGACCAGAACTCACCAGCACTAACACGCTTGGACCAACATGGACTTCAAGTGAATGAGAAGCTCTGAACAAGGAGTCAAGTCAATATTAATCTGTGAAGACCAGGAATGCGTGTGGCACAGGGGTATCTGTGCCCGGCAGCCTGCTCAAGTCGTGATGATGTTTAACACTGGAGGAGATCATGGCTGTGTGTGGGTGAGGACTGTTCTGGATGAGAGGAGCGAGGGACTACACTGGATAGGATGTGGGGTTAGTTCCAGGAGACAGATTAGGATTACAGGCCACTGATCCAGAAGTGGAACCAGTGCTTCAGGAAGGTGAAGGTTGTTAGTCCAGAGAGAGAGAGAGAGAGACGGAAAGAGAGACAGAGAGAGAGAGACAGAGGGGTAGAGAGAGAGAGATGGAGAGAGAGAGAGGTAGCGGTGTGGATAAGCTCAAGCCACCCACCTCCCGACCCCGTGCTGTGGGCGAACAAAGCGAGGGTGAGTAGCCCACCTTGGATTGCTCTAGCCCGACAGTCACGGATGCATTTCATCCACCTCCTCCATCACCGAGCCGCTGGTGAACCCCGGAGAACAACTGGCGCATGCGTTCTCACGGACAGCGGCCCGCTACACATGAGCTCATCCACTCCGCTACCGAGGCGCCAGGTATGACATCATACGAAGTGTTCGTATATACAGAGAGAGATATATCTGTACCCAGAAGATAATCCCACTCCTCCAATGTAGCCCACCATGTAGTCTACCATGTAGTCCACCATGTAGCCCACCATGCAGTACACCAAGCCTCTAATCCAGAACAATCTTCACCCAAACAAGGTGGTGATCACTTCCAGTGTTAAACGATATCACACCTGAGATGTCCTGCAGGATTTGTCCCTCGTTGACCAGGACGCTCATTTCTCCCTCCAGCATGACTTACCTGTAGTCCTGTAATGACTCGAGGCTCTGACAGAACCTGAGATGTTTGGTTTGGCATCTTCAAAGCCCAACTAGCAGCTCTGTAAACTGGATGGTACTGTGTTCAGATCCACAGATGGATTTGAAACTATTTTTTTTTCAGCAGGGAGGAAGCTGAACGAATCGGAAGCTGCCAACGAGGAACCATACTGCAGGTGGTCTCAGTCGTGATGATGTTTAACACTGGAGGAGATCATGGCTGTGTGTGGGTGAGGACTGTTCTGGATGAGAGGAGCGAGGGACTACACTGGATAGGATGTGGGGTTAGTTCCAGGAGACAGATTAGGATTACAGGCCACTGATCCAGAAGTGGAAACAGTGAGAGATAGAGAGACGGAGAGAGAGACAGAGAGAGAGAGAGAGACAGAGAGACAGAGAGAGACAGAGAGATGGAGAGAGAGACAGAGAGATGGAGAGAGAGACAGAGAGACGGAGAGAGAGGGGTAGAGAGAGAGGGGTAGCGGTGTGGATAAGCTCAAGCCACCCACCTCCCGACCCCGTGCTGTGGGCGAACAAAGCGAGGGTGAGTAGCCCACCTTGGATTGCTCTAGCCCGACAGTCACGGAAGCATTTCACCCACCTCCTCCATCACCGAGCCGCTGGTGACCCGGAGAACAACTGGCGCATGCGTTCTCACGGACAGCGGCCCGCTACACATGAGCTCATCCACTCCGCTACCGAGGCGCCAGGTATGATATCACACCACATCACAGAGTTTATCATTCTTTCACCAGGACCTTCATTCGTCCCCTGTGTCTCTCGTTCTCTCTTTCAGCATATGTGGGTGTATATTCGTGGGTGTGGGTGTTTCATACCAAGGTAAAATTGCCCAATCACAGCACAGAGAGCAATCAAGACAACTATCAACAACCAATCACAGCACAGAGAGCAATCAGGAAAACTATCAACAACCAATCACAGCACAGAGAGCACAGATAACTGACCAATCACAGCACAGAGAGCACAGATAACTGACCAATCACAGCACAGAGAGCACAAATAACTGACCAATCACAGCACAGAAGCTCCCAACAAGGTACCAATGGGATCATGGTCTGTGAGTAAGGAGTCCCTAAACTAACGGACTCCTAAGAGAGAGCTCTGTCCACTCAGAATGGAGTCTTAAACACATGTACCGTTTTACTGGGAGAGCAAAGTAACCCATCTCCCTGAGACACATCAGACTCTATCCCAGTCTTTAAGCTGGTAGAGATGGACTGGAAGAGCGGCAGTCCGAATAACGCTGCTCCAACTTACCGCTCTGTATTAGAGGTGGAGCCTCACAGAAAGCGCCGCCTACCTCACCTCGCTAAACTCCGCCCTCCGAGTACAATCCGGGTAGAGCAGACTAGTCCTGGAGTTACCACGAGCATCTGGATTAGCCCCGGAGTAGGCCCGTGTGTGCGGCACTGTTGGAGAGGGTGTCGGTGGAGAGGGTGTGGTTGGAGAGGGTGTGGGTGTGTCTCCGTCGTTCCCGGTCTTCACTCCGCTGCTGAGTGTTCCGGATAGCTGTGTCCTTAAACAGCTGCTTCCATATGGAATAACAGATCCAGTGAGGAGCTCAGTAAAACTCCTCCTCACATGCAGCTCCTCTCCCCAACTCCTCCTCTCCCCCAACTTTAGAACTTCACACACTTCTACACTATGACGTCACACTCACAAGGGTTCCACTAACGCTCCCTTCGTTCAGGTACATGGAGTCTGGTGCAGGTCCGCAGGTCTCCATGGAAACATTACGCATTAAATACCATATATTATATTATATTATATTAAATATTCTATAATAATAATAATAATAATAATAATAATAATAGAACTGTTATTATAGAGTATTATGGAACTATAGAATTAAAACTGATTAAATTATGAAAATTCTGAAATTAGTAATGACAGCCACATGGGTGTCTCTGTGAGTGTCTGACTCTGTTCAATAGAGTCATTAGAGGGTGCAGGTAGGTGGAGGGTCAGGGTGGAGTTGATGGAGGCTGCAGCTGCAGTGCTGAATCTCCGGGAGGTTTACAGGCTGTTGTGTCTCGATGTGCCGGAAGGAGCTACAGTGTCCTCATAGCGCTCTTAACACCAACCCGGATCTACATAAGCCCTAATGAGGGCGTCTCCATACACCACCACTCAAACCTCCACCCACCAACACCCGTCAGACTCTCTCAGGGAACTGTTAGCCTGCGGGTACACATCTAAAAAGAAGACATGCGCAGATTAAAGGAGAACGAGGGAACGAAGTGTTCATCATGAGCACTAATGAAGAAATCCTGTCCACGTGTAATATAAACCCGAGCACCATTTAAATACCGGGGGAACGAATTACCGGAAGGAGCGTATTATAGTACTGATACTATGGAGGAAGAAACACCCAAAATATAAAAAATAAATAAATAAATAAATAAAAACTAATATGAATACATAAAAAACATACATTTACTCCTTGTTTTATTTTGAGATGGTCAAATAAAATATTAAATACATAATTTGTGTCTAAATATTTATATAATGAAATGTATAATTGTGTTATTGAAAACGGCATTATTGATAGTAAAGTGATTATCTGGGTTTCAAAATAAAATTCTGCCTTGCAGTGTAAAGTTTCATTTTACTTACATATTTATTTATTTATTTATTTATTTATTTATTTATCTTTTGGCAATGTTTTGCACAGAGCCTGCTTGTTCTGAAAAGTGACGTTTTAAAACAAAAAGGTGGATTGTTAGAAGAGAGTTCAGAAATACATCAAACTTAAAAAAATATAAATACATGAATTAATAAATTAGCACATAAATAAATAAACAATATTGTAAAACGAAACTTTATCCTGCAGGGAAAAGATATTATAAAATTAGACACTACAAATAAGAACATTTCTATTAAATATAGTGTTTTCAATCATTTCAAGTATATACATTTCATTATATATATAATTTATGTATTTTTATTTATTTATTTATTTTTTGACTATTCACAATTAAATGAGGAATTTATTTATTTCGTGTTTTATTTATTTATTTATTTATTTATTATAGTTTGAGTGCTGTGGTCCTCCACACAATACGGGGGTCCCCTTCAATAGGGGCTTGATGCTGGGCTGCAGCAGCGCTAACATTGCATTAGGACAGCGTCCTCTGTTTGGGTCAGACGCTGGAATCTGAGACTGTCTCCAGATTAAAGAACTGTGAGTGGTGTTTGAAGTGCTCGGGTTCAGTCTCTGTATGTGAGTGTGACTGACTGAGAGTGTTATTAGGACTATCTGTTATAGTCCCATTGATGGGAATACTGCTGATCCTGCACACACCACTGAGCTCATACCGCCATTTTGTTATTCCCATATTCGGCGCTCCGCTCTAAGCTGCATTTTAAATGGTGTAAATGAACTGAGTTTCTATAAACCGCCTCTATCGCTCCCTGTGCTAAATACACATGTTCAGAACCAGATATGTTCTGTTCTGTGTACATTTCTCTCCTGTAGGTCACGGGACCTTCAGAACTACGAAGTCGTCATTAATAGAAATATGAATATTGCTAAATGTAAGCTAATGCTACTGCGCACGGAAGTGATGTCAGCGTCTGCAGCTCGGTAAAGTTGGGCTGGTATCGGATATCCGTGTTTCGCTCCTCCTACTGCTCACAGGTAACATCCTCAAATCCCTGAAACCACATTTCCTAAATCGTGGAAAACCAGGAAACAAACTACAGTCGTTCCATTTCTTCAGAGTTCCCGATCTTTCCTTCCTCAGAGTATGTTTAATTACCACCAGAATCACTACATAGATAGATAGATAGATAGATAGATAGATAGGTAGATAGATAGATAGATAGATAGATAGATAAATAGATAGATAGATAGATAGATAGATAGATAGATAGATAGATAGATAGATAGATCCATAAACAGAGTCATTAAACACCACCACTAACACGTATGATGTGCAGTAAGAGTGAGTTACATAAACACTATACAGGTTACAGTACAGTGGTGTGTTGGACTGTCACATCAGCAGAAAGCCAATGTCTCTATTAGACTCACACAAACCGAGTGACTGTGCACTGTAAACAATAACACACTAGTGTAATTAACATGTATGAATAGATATGTTAATAGATGTGTAATATGTAGATGTATAAACAAAGTGTCTGTGTATAGTTATATGAGTAGAGAGGTGTAGTAATGTCCAGCTGCTGCTCAGAGAGACGGTCCTGTTAGTGACATCATCCAAACCCTTTATACATACAGAGAGAGAGACAGAGAGAGAGAGAGAGAGAGAGAGAGAGAGAGAGAGAGAGAGAGAGAGAGAGGGGACGAATACACGTCCTCGTCTACAAGACACAAACCCTGCAGGTGGTCTCAGTCGTGATTGTGGTTTAACACTGGAAGCGTTCACCGCAGTCTAAGAGGGAAGACTGTTCTGGACGAGAGGAGCGAGGGACTACATATGAAAGGAATCCTGGGATTATCTTCAGGAGTCAGATTAGGATTACAGGTCACTGATAGAAAGTGTAATAAACGCTGGATGTTTTTATAGTCTTCCATTAAAAAAGGGCCCACCCCTCACCCACCCCGTCAGTGATGTGGATAAGATCGAGCCACCCAACTCCCGACCCCGTGCTGTGGGCAGCGGCCCGCTACACATGACGTTACCCACATCGCTAACGAGGCGCCAGTAATACCATCATATACATACAGAGAGAGAGATATATCTGTACCCAGAAGATAATCCCAGTGTTCAGATGGAGTCAGATACACCTCTCACCCAGAACAGTCTTCACCCACACAAGGCGGTGATCACTTCCTGTGTAAATAACTGTCCAATCACAGCACAGAGGACACAGATCACTGTCCAATCACAGCACAGAGGACACAGATAACTGTCCAATCAGAGCACAGAGGACACAGATAACTGTCCAATCACAGCACAGAGGACACAGATAACTGTCCAATCAGAGCACAGAGGACACAGATAACTGTCCAATCACAGCACAGAGGACACAGATAACTGTCCAATCACAGCACAGAGGACAATCAGAATGTCTGACTTCCTTTAGGAGAAGCTACACACAGACACAGCTAATGTCCTGCAATGGGGATCATTACATCAGACTACAGTCCTAACAGCAACACAGTCCTCACCCTGAATATCCCAACACCCCGTTACCAAACAACAGCAACCAATCAGGAAGCTGGATTCACACACACATACTGGATTCACACCATTCAGCTGCTCACCACACACACTTCTGTCCAGTGTAAACCTCAACAGAGTTCAGTTAAACCTGCACAGTTAAAGACCCACACACTAAACCACACACAGCTTACTGCCACAGCGGACAGACCCAACAAAGAGGACATGGCAGTTCCACCAAACAGCTGATGTGTGAAGATGAGGGAAGATCCCACAGAAACCTAAACCCAGATCTAATCCCTGTAGACCAGCACTGCCACAGCGGGCATATAAGCATGTCCATGCCCCTTCACCAGCTGACAGCCCACCTCAGATTAGAACCAGGAATGACATCACACTCATTCCTTATATACACACACATGTAAAGAGAGAGAGAGAGAGAGAGAGAGAGAGAGGGGACAGATAATCGTCTTGGTCAACAGACCACTAATCCTGCAGGTGGTCTCAGTCGTGATGATGTTTAACACTGGAGGAGATCATGGCTGTGTGTGGGTGAGAACTGTTCTGGATGAGAGGAGCGAGGGACTACACTGGATATGATGTGGGGTTAGTTCCAGGAGACAGATTAGGATTACAGGCCACTGATCCAGAAGTGGAAACAGTGAGAGACAGAAAGACGGAGAGAGAGACAGAGAGAGAGACAGAGAGAGAGAGAGGGGTAGAGAGATGGAGAGAGAGAGGGGTAGAGAGAGAGAGGTAGTGGTGTGGATAAGCTCAAGCCACCCACCTCCCGACCCCGTGCTGTGGGCGAACAAAGCGAGGGTGAGTAGCCCACCTTGGATTGCTCTAGCCCGACAGTCACGGATGCATTTCACCCACCTCCTCCATCACCGAGCCGCTGGTGACCCGGAGAACAACTGGCGCATGCGTTCTCACGGACAGCGGCCCGCTACACATGAGCTCATCCACTCCGCTACCGAGGCGCCAGGTATGACATCATACGAAGTGTTCGTATATACAGAGAGAGATATATCTGTACCCAGAAGATAATCCCACTCCTCCAATATAGCCCACCATATAGCCCACCATGTAGTCCACCATGTAGTCCACCATGTAGTCCACCATGTAGCCCACCATGTAGTCCACCATGTAGTCCACTATGCCTCTCGTCCAGAACAGACGCCCCTCATACACACAAGGCGGTGATCACTTCCAGTGTTAAACTATATCACCCCTGAGATGTCCTGCAGGATTTGTCCGTCGGTAACCAGGATGTTCATTTGTCCCTCCAGCATGACTTACCTGTAGTCCTGTAATGACTCGAGGCTCTGACAGAACCTGAGATGTTTGGGTTGGCATCTTCAAAGCCCAACTAGCAGCGCTGTAAACTGGATGGTACTGTGTTCAGATTCACAGATGGATTTGAAACTATTTTTTTTTCAGCAGTGAGGAAGCTGAACAAATCAGAGCCTGCCAAGGGGGAGCCATACGAATCAGAGCCTGCCAAGGTAGAGCCATACGAATCAGAGCCTGCCAAGGTGGAGCCATACGAATCAGAGCCTGCTAGGGTGGAGCCATACGAATCAGAAGCTGCCAAGGTGGAGCCATACGAATCAGAGCCTGCCAAGGTGGAGCCATACGAATCAGAGCCTGCCAAGGTGGAGCCATACGAATCAGAGCCTGCCAAGGTGGAGCCATACGAATCAGAGACTGCCAAGGTGGAGCCATACGAATCAGAGCCTGCTAAGGTGGAGCCATACGAATCAGAAGCTGCCAAGGTGGAGCCATACGAATCAGAAGCTGCCAAGGTGGAGCCATACGAATCAGAAGCTGCGAAGGTGGAGCCATACGAATCAGAAGCTGCGAAGGAGAAGCCATACGAATTAGAAAATTTAAATAAAGAGCCAATTGAATCAAAAACTCTGAATAAGGAAGCAAACGAATCAGCATCTGACTTGGAGTTAGCACAGGTGCCTGGATTAGCCCTGGAGTTAGCACATGCATCTGACTTGGCCCTGGTGTTGGCACAAGCATCTGACTTGGCCCTGGTGTTGGCACATGCATCTGACTTGGCCCTGGAGTTAGCACAAGATTTTGGATTAGCCCTTGAGTTAGCTTGAGCATCTGATTTAGCGGTACAGGTAGCACGAGCATCTGACTTGGCCCTGGAATTAGCACGGGTGCTTGGATTATCCCTGGAGTTAGCACGAGCATCTGACATGGCCCTGGTGTTGGTACAAGCGTCTGACTTGGTCCTGGTGTTGGCACAAGCGTCTAACTTGGCCCTGGAGTTAGCACGAGCATCTGACTTGGCCCTGGTGTTGGCACAAGCGTCTGACTTGGTCCTAGTGTTGGCACGAGCGTTTGACTTGGCCCTGGTGTTAGCACGAGATTTTGGATTAGCGATCGAGTTAGCTTGAGCATCTGATTTAGTAGTACAGTTAGCACCAGCATCTGACTTGGCCCTGGATTTAGCTTGAGCACCTGGATTAGTTCACAATCTTCACTCATATGGAATAAGAGATCCAGTGAGGAGCTCAGTCTGTGGGCGAACAAACAGAGGGTGTGTAGCCCACCTTGCTCTAGCCCAACAGTCACGGATGCATTTCACCCACCTCCTCCATCACCGAGCCGCTGATGACCCGGAGAACAACTGGCAAATTAGTCACAACTAAAACCTTTCAAGCTCGGCAAACTTGCTGCTGCAGATGGAGCTAAACACTTACATGTACACTCTGGTACACCTCCAACACTGTATGCAGACTATACATTCAGAAACAGCCCACCCAAGAGCAGGATACCATACCATACCGCAATAAGCACATGCAGGTCATCAGCCAAACAGACATACTGCTAAACCCTGTCTGCAGAACTGTAGAAGTGATGGAGAACGCTCAGCTTGAACTAGACAAAGTGAACCTGCATACTTACATTTAAATATACGCACACCGCCCATCAATCCCACCGCTAAATAATCCCACACCGTTAGAAATACGTGCAGGTCCTCCACTCCACTAGCACTGAACAACACAGACCAACCTACATACCCAGAATGCTTTGCCCTGCAATCCAATTGGCCAAAGGGACACAGGTAGGCAGGTTAAACATGAACACGTCCTTAAAGTCCCTAAACGATCCTTTTACCATATATACAGAGAGAGAGCGAGAGAGAGAGAGAGAGAGAGAGAGAGAGAGAGGGGACGAATACACGTCCTGGTTACCGAGAGACAAACCCTGCAGGTGGTCTCAGTCGTGATTGTGGTTTAACACTGGAAGCGTTCACCGCAGTCTAAGAGGGAAGACTGTTCTGGACGAGAGGAGCGAGGGACTACATAAGAAAGGCATCCTGGGATTATCTTCAGGAGTCAGATTAGGATTACAGGTCACTGATAGAAAGTGTAATAAACGCTGGATGTTTTTATAGTCTTCCATTAAAAAAGGGCCCACCCCTCACCCACCCCGTCAGTGATGTGGATAAGATCGAGCCACCCAACTCCCGACCACGTGCTGTGGGCAGCGGCCCGCTACACATGACGTTACCCACACCGCTAACGAGGCGCCAGTAATCCCATCATATACATACAGAGAGAGAGATATATCTGTACCCAGAAGATAATCCCAGTGTTCAGATGGAGTCCGATACGTCTCTCGCCCAGAACAGTCTTCACCCACACAAGGCGGTGATCACTTCCTGTGTAAATAACTGTCCAATCACAGCACAGAGGACACAGATAACTGTCCAATCACAGCACAGAGGACACAGATAACTGTCCAATCAGAGCACAGAGGACACAGATAACTGTCCAATCACAGCACAGAGGAGACAGATAACTGTCCAATCACAGCACAGAGGACAATCAGAATGTCTGACTTCCTTTAGGAGAAGCTACACACAGACACAGCTAATGTCCTGCAATGGGGATCATTACATCAGACTACAGTCCTAACAGCAACACAGTCCTCACCCTGAATATCCCAACACCCCGTTACCAAACAACAGCAACCAATCAGGAAGCTGGATTCACACACACATACTGGATTCACACCATTCAGCTGCTCACCACACACACTCCTGTCCAGTGTAAACCTCAACAGAGTTCAGTTAAACCCGCACAGTTAAAGACCCACACACTAAACCACACACAGCTTACTGCCACAGCGGACAGACCCAACAAAGAGGACATGGCAGTTCCACCAAACAGCTGATGTGTGAAGATGAGGGAAGATCCCACAGAAACCTAAACCCAGATCTAATCCCTGTAGACCAGCACTGCCACAGCGGGCATATAAGCATGTCCATGCCCCTTCATCAGCCGACAGCCCACCTCAGATTAGCGCCAGGAATGACATCATACTCATTCCTTATATACACACACATGTAGAGAGAGAGAGAGAGAGAGAGAGAGAGAGACGGAGGGGACAGATAATCCTGGTCAACAGACCACTAATCCTGCAGGTGGTCTCAGTCGTGATGATGTTTAACACTGGAGGAGATCATGGCTGTGTGTGGGTGAGGACTGTTCTGGATGAGAGGAGCGAGGGACTACACTGGATAGGATGTGGGGTTAGTTCCAGGAGACAGATTAGGATTACAGGCCACTGATCCAGAAGTGGAAACAGTGAGAGATAGAGAGGTATAGAGAGAGAGAGAGAGAGAGAGAGAGGTAGCCGTGTGGATAAGCTCAAGCCACCCACCTCCCGACCCCGTGCTGTGGGCGAACAAAGCGAGGGTGAGTAGCCCACCTTGGATTGCTCTAGCCCGACAGTCACGGATGCATTTCACCCACCTCCTCCATCACCGAGCCGCTGGTGACCCGGAGAACAACTGGCGCATGCGTTCTCACGGACAGCGGCCCGCTACACATGAGCTTATCCACTCCGCTACCGAGGCGCCAGGTATGACATCATACGAAGTGTTCGTATATACAGAGAGAGATATATCTGTACCCAGAAGATAATCCCACTCCTCCAATGTATGTAGTCCACTATGCCTCTCGTCCAGAACAGACGCCCGTCATACACAGAAGGCGGTGATCACTTCCAGTGTTAAACGATATCACACCTGAGATGTCCTGCAGGATTTGCCCCCTCTGTAACCAGGACGTTCATTTGTCCCTCCAGCAGGACTTACCTGTAGTCCTGTAATGACTCGAGGCTCTGACAGAACCTGAGATGTTTGGGTTGGCATCTTCAAAGCCCAACTAGCAGCGCTGTAAACTGGATGGTACTGTGTTCAGATTCACAGAGTCAGAGTCAATAATCTGCTCAACCAGCAAAGACCATGCTGGTCAACCAGCTTCACCAGCACTAACCACCATGAGGCAGCATGGGCCTACAGGAAATCAACCAGCTTCACCAGCAAGGACTTTCTGTCTGACCAGCAAAACCAGCACCAGACCAGAACTCACCAGCACTAACACGCTTGGACCAACATGGACTTCAAGTGAATCAGTAGCTCTGAACAAGGAGTCGAGTGAATCAGAAGCTCTGAACAAGGAGTCAAGTCAATATTAATCTGTGAAGACCAGGAATGCATGTGGCACAGGGGCATTCGTGCCCAGCAGCCTGCTCAAGTATTAGCCACCCACCTCCCGACCCCGTGCTGTGGGCGAGCAAAACTGGGTTTTCAGCCCTTATGGAATTGCTTCGTTCCCCAGTCACGGATGCTTTCCTCCCACCTCCTCAGTCACAGAGCTGCTGGGACCAGCAATGCATGTGGCACAGGGGCATCTATGCCCAGCAGACTGCTCAGGTATAAGCCGCCCACCTCCCGACCCCGTGCTGTGGGCGAGCAAAATTGGGATTTCAGCCCATATGGAATTGCTTAGTCCCCCAGTCACGGATGCTTTCCTCCCACCTCCTCAATCACAGAGCTGCTGGGACCAGGAATGCATGTGGCACAGGGGCATCTGTGCCCAGCAGACTGCTCAGGTATAAGCCGCCCACCTCCCGACCCCGTGCTGTGGGCGAGCAAATTTGGGTTTTCAGCCCATATGGAATTGCTTAGTCCCACAGTCACGGATGCTTTCCTCCCACCTCCTCAATCACAGAGCTGCTGGGACCAGGAATGCATGTGGCACAGGGGCATTCGTGCCCACCAGCCTGCTCAAGTATAAGCCACCTACCTCCCGACCCCGTGCTGTGGGCGAGCAAAATTGGGTTTTCAGCCCATATGGAATTGCTTAGTTCCCCAGTCACGGATGCTCTCCTCCCACCTCCTCAATCACAGAGCTGCTGGGACCAGGAATGCATGTGGCACAGGGGCATCTATGCCCACCAGACTGCTCAAGAATAAGCCACCCACCTCCCGACCCCGTGCTGTGGGCGAGCAAAATTGGGTTTTCAGCCCATATGGAATTGCTTAGTCCCCCAGTCACGGATGCTTTCCACCCACCTCCTCAATCACAGAGCTGCTGGGATCAGGAATGCATGTGGCACAGGGGCATCTATGCCCACCAGCCTGCTCAGGTATAAGGCGCCCACCTCTCGACCCCGTGCTGTGGGGCTGAGCAAAAAAATTGGGTTTTCTGCCCATATGGGTTTTCTGCCCATATGGAATTGCTTCGTCCCCCAGTCACGGATGCTTTCCTCCCACCTCCTCAATCACAGAGCTGCTGGGACCAGGAATGCATGTGGTACAGGGGCTTCTGTGCCCAGTAGACTGCTCAGGTATAAGCCGCCCACCTCCCGACCCCGTGCTGTGGGCGAGCAAAATTGGGTTTATAAGCCCCCCATGGAATTTGTGCTTCGTCGAGCAAATTTGGGTCACCCAGATGCTTTCCACACACCTTCCCCACCTCCAAGTCCACAGAGCTAAGTATAAAGCCACCTAACTGCTGGGGGCGACCAGGAATGCATGTGGTACAGGGGCATTCCGTGCCCACCCAGACTGCTCAAAGTATATGCCACCCACCTCCCGGACCCCGTGCTGTGGGCGAGCAAAATTGGGATTTCAGCCCATATGGAATTGCTTCGTTCCCCCAGTCACGGATGCTTTCCTCCCACCTCCTCAATCACAGAGCTGCTGGGACCAGGAATGCATGTGGCACAGGGGCATCTATGCCCAGCAGACTGCTCAGGTATAAGCCACCCACCTCCCGACCCCGTGCTGTGGGCGAGCAAAATTGGGTTTTCAGCCCATATTGGAATTGCTCCTCAGTCACCCTGAGTCCACGGATGCTTTCAGGTATAAGACCCACCTCCTTGTGGGCGAGCATCACCCAGAATTTGCTTTTCGCTGCCTTCCACCCACCTCCTGGGACCATTGAATGGAATGCATGTGGTACAGGGCATTCGGCCCACCAGACTGCTGTATATGCCCACCTCCCGCAGCTGACTGCTCA
Organism: Prochilodus magdalenae; assembly: GCA_024036415.1. NCBI lineage: Eukaryota > Metazoa > Chordata > Actinopteri > Characiformes > Prochilodontidae > Prochilodus > Prochilodus magdalenae. The sequence goes on along the minus strand of JAMWET010003339.1, from coordinate 9,075 downwards.
GGAATATGGAATTGCTTCGCCCAGTCACGGATGCTTTCCTCCCACCTCCTCAATCACAGACCCCCGTGCTGTGGGCGAGCAAAATTGGGACTGCTCAGCCCAGCCGCCCAACCCCGACTCCGTTCCAAAATGTCACGGATGCTTTTCACCCACCTCCATCAATCACAGAGCTGAGCAGGAATGGGACCAGGGAATGGCAGTGGCACAGGGGCATTCGACCCCGTGCTGTGGGCGAGCGCAAATTGGGTTTCAGCCTTATGAAGTGCTTCGATGGATGCTTTCCACCCACCTCCTCAATCACAGAGCTGCTGGGACCCTTGTGCATGTGGCACCAGGGGCATTCGCCCACCAGGTCTGCTCAAGTCCACCACCTCCCGCACCCCGTGCTGTGGGCGAGCAAAATTGGGTTTTCAGCCCATATGGAATTGCTTAGTCCCCCAGTCATGGATGCTTTCCTCCCACCTCCTCAGTCACAGAGCTGCTGGGACCAGGAATGCATGTGGCACAGGGGCATCTATGCCCAGCAGACTGCTCAAGTATTAGCCGCCCACCTCCCGACCCCGTGCTGTGGGCGAGCAAAATTGGGTTTTCAGCTCATATGGAATTGCTTAGTCCCCCAGTCACGGATGCTTTCCTCCCACCTCCTCAATCACAGAGCTGCTTGGACCAGGAATGCATGTGGCACAGGGGCATTCGTGCCAACCAGACTGCTCAAGTATTAGCCACCCGCCTCCCGACCCCGTGCTGTGGGTGAGCAAAACTGGGTTTTCAGCCCACATGGAATTGCTTCGTTCCCAGTCACTGGGAGGCTTTCCTCCCACCTCCTCAATCACAGAGCTGCTGGGACCAGGAATGCATGTGGCACAGGGGCATCTATGCCCAGGTGACTGGTCAGGTATAAGCCGCCCACCTCCCGACTCTGTGCTGTGGGTAAGCAAAATTGGGTTTTCAGCCCATATGGAATTGCTTAGTCCCCCAGTCACGGATGCTTTCCTCCCACTTCCTCAATCACAGAGCTGCTGGGACCAGGAATGCATGTGGCACAGGGGCATCTATGCCCAGCAGACTGCTCAGGTATAAGCCGCCCACCTCCCGACCCCGTGCTGTGGGCGAGCAAATTTGGGTTTTCAGCCCATATGGAATTGCTTCGTTCCCCAGTCACGGATGCTTTCCTCCCACCTCCTCAATCACAGAGCTGCTGAGGCCAGGAATGCATGTGGCACAGGGGCATCTGTGCCCAGCAGACTGCTCAGGTAAAAGCCGCCCACCTCCCGACCCCGTGCTGTGGGTGATCAAAACTGGGTTTTCAGCCCATATGGAATTGCTTCATTCCCCAGTCACGGATGCTTCCCTCCCACCTCCTCAATCACAGAGCTGCTGGGACCAGGAATGCATGTGGCACAGGGGCATCTATGCCCACCAGACTGCTCAAGTATGAGCCGCCCACCTCCCGACCCCGTGCTGTGGGCGAGCCAAATTGGGTTTTCAGCCCATATGGAATTGCTTCGTCCCCCAGTCACAGATGCTTTCCTCCCACTTCCTCAATCACAGAGCTGCTGGGACCAGGAATGCATGTGGCACAGGGCCATCTATGCCCAGCAGACTGCTCAGGTATAAGCCGCCCACCTCCCGGCCCCGTGCTGTGGGCGAGCAAAACTGGGTTTTCAGCCCTTATGGAATTGCTTAGTCCCCCAGTCACGGATGCTTTCCTCCCACCTCCTCAATCACAGAGCTGCTGGGACCAGGAATGCATGTGGCACAGGGGCATCTATGCCCAGCAGACTGCTCAGGTAAAAGCCGCCCACCTCCCGACCCCATGCTGTGGGTGAGCAAAACTGGGTTTTCAGCCCATATGGAATTGCTTCATTCCCCAGTCACGGATGCTTTCCTCCCACCTCCTCAATCACAGAGCTGCTGGGACCAGGAATGCATGTGGCACAGGGGCATCTGTGCCCGGCAGCCTGCTCAAGTCGTGATGATGTTTAACACTGGAGGAGATCATGGCTGTGTGTGGGTGAGGACTGTTCTGGATGAGAGGAGCGAGGGACTACACTGGATAAGATGTGGGGTTAGTTCCAGGAGACAGATTAGGATTACAGGCCACTGAAATAGAAAACAGTGAGAGATAGAGAGACAGAGAGACGGAGAGAGAGACAGAGAAACGGAGAGAGAGGGGTAGAGAGAGAGAGGTAGTGGTGTGGATAAGCTCAAGCCACCCACCTCCCGACCCCGTGCTGTGGGCGAACAAAGCGAGGGTGAGTAGCCCACCTTGGATTGCTCTAGCCCGACAGTCACGGATGCATTTCACCCACCTCCTCCATCACCGAGCCGCTGGTGACCCGGAGAACAACTGGCGCATGCGTTCTCACGGACAGCGGCCCGCTACACATGAGCTCATCCACTCCGCTACCGAGGCGCCAGGTATGACATCACACCACATCACAGGATTTATCATTCTTTCACCAGGACGTTCATTCGTCCCCTGTTTCTCTCTCGTTCTCTCTTTCAGCATATGTGGGTGTATATTCGTGGGTGTGGGTGTTTCATACCAAGGTAAAATTGCCCAATCACAGCACAGAGAGCAATCAGGAAAACTATCAACAACCAATCACAGCACAGAGAGCACAGATAACTGACCAATCACAGCACAGAGAGCACAGATAACTGACCAATCACAGCACAGAGAGCACAGATAACTGACCAATCACAGCACAGAGAGCACAGATAACTGACCAATCACAGCACAGAAGCTCCCAACAAGGTACCAGTGGGATCATGGTCTGTGAGTAAGGAGTCCCTAAACTAACGGACTCCTAAGAGAGAGCTCTGTCCACTCAGAATGGAGTCTTAAACACATGTACCGTTTTACTGGGAGAGCAAAGTAACCCATCTCACTGAGACACATCAGACTCTATCCCAGTCTTTAAGCTGGTAGAGATGGACTGGAAGAGCGGCAGTCCGAATAACGCTGCTCCAACTTACCGCCCTGTATTAGAGGTGGAGCCTCACAGAAAGCGCCGCCTACCTCACCTCGCTAAACTCCGCCCTCCGAGTATAATCCGGGTAGAGCAGACTAGTCCTGGAGTTACCACGAGCATCTGGATTAGCCCCGGAGTAGGCCCGTGTGTGCGGCACTGTTGGAGAGGGTGTCGGTGGAGAGGGTGTGGTTGGAGAGGGTGTGGGTGTGTCTCCGTCGTTCCCGGTCTTCACTCCGCTGCTGAGTGTTCCGGATAGCTGTGTCCTTAAACAGCTGCTTCCATATGGAATAACAGATCCAGTGAGGAGCTCAGTAAAACTCCTCCTCACATGCAGCTCCTCTCCCCAACTCCTCCTCTCCCCCAACTTTAGAACTTCACACACTTCTACACTATGACGTCACACTCACAAGGGTTCCACTAACGCTCCCTTCGTTCAGGTACATCGAGTCTGGTGCAGGTCCGCAGGTCTCCATGGAAACCGCATTAAATACCATCAGCCAGCTTTATATTATATTATATTATATTATATTATATTATATTATATTATATTATATTATATTATATTATATTATATAATTCTATAGGAGACACAACTTTTGAACAAAATTCATTCAAACTAACATTTTGCAATTTTTTGCAAAGTTATTCATAGACACGGTTTTGTAATCCGTTAATTTGAGTCACTTTGATGATTTTATTTTCACATTGTTCATCTGTAGTCGAGTAAGGCTGGGTTCTTCTGCCGCATCTGCCATTAAGAGACACACCCCCACCATTGAAAATCAACCTAGTGAATTAATGCTGAACACCACCAACCCAGAATTAACACGTGAACGTTTCCTGAACACGGAGCGTTTATGAAACCTGTATCAGTGTGAATGTGGTGACTATACATCAGCACGCGGTTGACGTTTCCATGGTGCATGATTATGTCATATTTACATTTCACCCAGCTTGTATTTTATTGATTTCCGTTTATAGACCGGAATGATTTTTACTGTTTACAATAAAAGTGCTGAAGATGCTTAAAAAAAGAGAAGGTGTGATTTACAAACAGGGCCACCAGAGGGCGACACCCACCCACACCTGAACCCACACAGTAGAGATGTACAGTATGTGTGTAAAGCTGTTACTGGATTCAGCTGCATGAAGAGGCACACAGCAGTGATCTCCACAGAAGGACACTGACCAGTAGAAGGGCATGCTCTGGGGTCATTAGTTCAACTGATTTTGATTATTAATCAAATATAAAAATAACCTCACAGAAGCTGAGTTTACATCTGTTCACTTTACAGCACTACAACACTAAAACAGGGAGAATATATAACTGCCCCGGACAAACACAAAACAGCCCCCGCTGTGATGTGTGGGTGTTGGGGGTGCAGGGTGGGTGATGGGATTGGTGGGCTTAATGGAGATATGGGGTCTTTGGTTGAGGTGACAGTAAATTTGATCTACACTGAGCCGAACCAGGTTTCACTTCATCATCTTACAGAGGAACATAACAACATTCCTATCCCGGTATTCCAGCATGACATTCCCACATTCCCAGGTCTGCAGATGGGACGGGTTACTGAGCATTCACACACACGGACTGGCCCACAAATCCCCATACTGGAATCCTCTGGGAAATCTTTGGGACTATCTGGAGCAACCAGGAAAACGCCAGGAAAGGCATCCACCAAATCTGGACCGGGTGTCTGAACAGTGATGTGGCTACATCCAGAACCTTAGCACTGCCCTCACAGGCATGTACAGTGGGCACTAGGCATGATAAGTGCATCACTTAGATGGCCTCCATCACTCTGGATCAGGGTAAATCTGGACTCATCTGGACTCAGACCACATGACTTCCTTCCATCGCTCCAGAGTCCAGTCTTTATGCTCCCTAGCAGACTGAAGCTGTGTTAGCCGGTTAGCCTCACTGACGAGTGGTCTTCTTAAGGCTACACAGCTGTTTAGTCCCGCTCCCTGGAGTTCCTCTCTTCCTCTCACTGTTAAACATCTCCCTGAGTTCTACTGCTGTTGCTCCACCGTCTGATTCACCACACGTCTAAGAGATTGCCCAGCACCATCACTCAGGTTTTATTCCCACCACATTCCTTCCTGGAAGATGATGTCCCCCCTCCTCTGTTTAATAAACCTAGGACAGGTCTAAACCCGAGTTCAGGAGTTTCAGCATCTCCTTAGATTTGTTCTCTGCTGGATGATGATCATCTGACCTTCTGAAACAGATGAACATCTTCTCCACCACCACAGGACGCGTCTCTCCACACGGTGGTTTAACAGATGAGAAGCTCCTCAATGCAGCAGTCAGGGTTAAATAGCTTGTGGCCCAGTAATGTCTAATCTGATACTAGGTTTGCTGTAGGAGATTTATTGGCCTAATTATTCAACATCCATCTCATCCTCCTCTGACATCATCTGTAACGTTAGGATGGAGAGGTGGAGTTGAGTGGTTGAGTGCTGCCCTCTTGTGGACTGATGTAGTAAATGCTGGGTTCATTAGGGAACCGTAACCGGACCTGCTGTGACAGTGTTAGGGGAGCGTTTGACTCACTGTGGAGGACCTGCAGGGGGCGCTATGATAATCAGACACGCCACATTAAAGGTTCTCTGGTGATGTAACTTCTACTGTACCCAGGTCTAAGAGCTCTGTACTGGTTTCAGTCCATCTACTTCTCCTCATATCAGCACATACAGGTCTCACCCATACCAGACAAGAACCGGGAGAACCGGGACCAACCGGTAACAAAGGACCAACAAAGTCGTCTAGTGTAATCAGGTTTATTAATGATTTATGATTCAGCTCAGAGAACAGAACCGACTGTGACGAGGTACAGAAGCACAGTGTTCAGGAACTGCTCTCCTCTCCACACGGCCCGGATTTAGCTCACTTACATGGAGAGGTGTAGTCAGCATTAGCCACGTCACCTGCAGGACGGAGGGAGACCCGAGAAGCAGACGGTCAGAAAATACACACTCTATTATTTCACTATAAATAAATAAAATAAAATAAAATAAAATAAATTAATTAAAATATTATATAAGATCGGATCGGTTCTTACTGGTCTCGTAGTAATCGTAGACCTTCATGACGGCTGGCTTCAGGTTCTGCACGACCGTGTCCCGCAGGAGGACCAGACTGTACGTCTTACGGTCTCCTTTTCTCAGCTGGAGGACAGAGACATACATTACTACCATCACATGTACCACACTGGAACCAGGACTCACCAGGAGAAGCTCCCGAGCTTAGCTTCAGCTGGAGGTGAAACCGTGAGGCTGTGTATTAAGACGAACACTAAAGTCTCAGAGAGGGTCACATGACCCAGCATGTGTACTTACTCCGTCCAGGTAGATGATGACACTGCCATCCTTCTTATCCACACGCTTCACTGCACCTTTATTCAGCTGTGGGAACAGACCGCACATTAGCACAGCCCTGGGTCATACCAGACTGGCCACTTTAACTGAAACAGTAGAGTTACCTCCGGTGTGTCACTGGACAGACTCAGAGACTCCTCGTCCAGCCTGAACCCAGACAGCAGCTTGATGTCAAGGATCACCATGTTGGTCTCCATCCTTTTGCCGTTATAACTGTAACAATAATAATAATAATAATAATAATAATAATAATAATAATTAATTACGCTTCATAAACAGCTCTGTGGTCAAAAACTGACCTCTACAGGATGGCTAACATGAACTGTGCATCAGTAGTTGAGCTACAGTCTCTAGCTGTACAACCCTACACCAGCAGGTGTATGGTTTTCGGAAAAGTGGCCAATGAGAGTGTTTAGACACTGTGTCCACTCACTGTCCACTCTATTAGACACTCCTACCTTGCTGGTCCACCTTGTAGATGGACAGTCAGAGATGATAACTCATCTGCTGCTGCACAGTGCAGTGTTGGTCATCCTCTAGTCCTTCATCAGTGGACACAGGACACTGCCCACAGGATGCTGCCCAAAGGACGCTTGGTGGATGATTCTCAGTCCTGCAGTGACACTGAGGTGTCCAGCAGCACTGCTGTGTCTGATCCACTCACACCAGCACCACACACTAACACCACCATCAGTGTCACTGCAGTGCTGGGAATGATCCACCACCCACACAATACCTGCTCTGTGGGGGTCCTGTGGGGGTCCTGACCATTGAAGAACAGGGTGATACAGTATACAGAGAAACAGATGGACTACAGTCTGGACCTGTACACCTACAGAGTGTCCTGTATGATCAGTGGAGCTGATGGAGTGGACACACAGGGAGGCGTACCTAACCCAGTGACCGGTGTGTATAGAACATGATGAATTAGGAATATAGATAACCGTATGGTTTAGCAGTGAAGCTCACCTGACAGATACAGACAGATTCACTGATGGCATGGGGGTGTCACAGTTTCCAACAGTTTTGGCGGAGATGCTGAAGGAGGAGCTGTCGGGTGGAGGGGGGATGTTGTAGCGCACAGTGAACTGAAACAGTAAACATTTAGATTTTAAAGAGAAGGAAAAAACAGGCAATGGAGCAGCTCATTATGCCAAGTCATTTCATATGTTAAGGAATAATGTTTCATAATTTGAAATCACCAGCTGCCTTAAAAGTTAAAAGATGCAGAGAACTCGTTTCACAGAATAAAGGAAGGGGGACTGACTGACCTGTACAAGCACACAGCCTTGGCCTTCAGCCCTGACCTTGTAGTCTGCGGGCACAGTCTGCAGGCTGGACTCCTGCACCAGCAGCCGGTTACTTTGATTGATCGTGAACGAGGTCTTCTGACCAGAGGGGGCAGTCACGGTGACCGCAACGGTGCTTGCAGGGCTGTAGGTGGCAGCGCTGTATTTTGCCAGAGCCTGCAGAGCTACTACAGTGTCCTGGACAGACAAACAGATCAAAGAGAGTTTAATTACAACACTGAGAACAGTGATAGTGAAAACGTGAATATATTAGCATTCCTTCTTCTTCTTATGGTTGTTAACATGAATTTACATAGTGCAGATATTATAAACATTGTGGAAATAGCTATTAAACAGGAATATCAATCAATTTTTTGTTTGTTTGTGATTCTCTCATTCTGTTTGCATGAAATACACCTGGTGAGTTCTGTTCAGGTATCACAAACCTGGCTAAAAAACATGCTCATTTATTGACCTGAAAATATTAGTAATGAATATGTTTCTAAATTTGAGAGGTTTCCTGAAACATTAGCAGCTGTACAGATTAATACAGCTGAGAAAATAATCTGTTAAAAACATACATGGAAAAACCGAACAGCTGAATATGAGGTGACCAGTGGGAATGACCTGTATATGTGCCGAGGTGTGAGGGCTGGATGGAAATCCCTACCTGTGTAGAAGCAAAGCCTCCATAGGCGTTCTGCTGCTGAGCCAGCCAACGGACGATAGTGGCACAGTAGCCCATGTTAAACGTCTGAAACGGCGGTCCAGAGAGCAGAGCCAGCAGGACATACGAGGTCATCTCCACCTCCAGAGAGCCCGTCATCTTTCCACCACTCTCCCTCTTCCAGTGCCGCCCACCCGCTGAAAGAGGTGTTAGAAAAGTCCTACTGAGCAAACGCCATCATTCTCCACCAGATACCATCTTCACAACCACCATCGTTCACCAACAACCAACAACCACCGTCATTCACCAACAACCATCATCGTTCACCAACACCCTCATTCACCAACAAACACTATCATTCTCCACCATCTTAACATTCACCATCGTTCACCAATAAACACCATCATTCACCAATAAACACCATCATTCACCTACACCATCATTCTCCTCCAGACACCATTTTAACAACCACCATCATTCACCAATAAACACCATCATTCACCAACACCATCATTCTCCACCAGACACCATCTTAACATCCACCATCGTTCACCAATAAACACCATCATTCCCCAACGATCATCGTCATTCACCATCTTAACATCCACCATCATTCACCAAAAACCTCCATCATTCACCAATAAACACCAACATTCATCAACAGCCACAATTACCACTAACGACCCACATCTCACCAAACAAGTACACCAAGTCACCAACAAAAAACCCCATCATTCTCACCAGAAACCATCCTGAC